>CM031239.1:1158792-1290463 GCA_018340775.1 Taxus wallichiana var. yunnanensis
AAATGCCACTAGAATCTCAAAAATATGCAAGAAAATCGAACAACAACCCTTAAAAATGCAAGTAGAGAACATGCAAAAGCGAGAGCTTGCACAAGCAACTACATGGTGGAGAAACAATGGTGAGCAACGTGATTCCAGCCCCCACATTCGATACCATGAAGGAGTGTAAGATGAATACACGGAAGGAATTCACGAGCATCGAATAGTTGCACTTCACCAAAGTGTAGGAGTTGCGAGATTAAAGCAAGCAAGCTTTGTAAAGCAATGTGCATGCATATGAGAGCTCAAGATTCAAAAAGTGGAGTGGAATGGAAGCCTTAGCTTAGCTTGTATTGGCTTAACATAGATCAAAAGAGATGGTGTACATATAGGGGAGTGATGTGTAACTCCCGTGAAGAAGATTTCTCCATAATGGAGAAGAGGAGTTACTTTCCCAAATGGGAATGTAACTCTTATGACACACTTACACATATGACAGATTCTGTAAGAGAATCTATCATAACTAAGATGACACCTACATCCATGTCCACCTAAGTGAGATGACTCACCTAGTGAGGTGGAATAACACTAAATAAGTGAATAAATATACCACCTACACCAACAGAGAGAGTTATATATCAATTTTCTTTTGCTTTTAGCTTTTAGCTTGTGACTTTTTGATTTATTTTTTTATTCTTTTGCTTTCTGAAAACTTATTTCAGCTCTCTTGTTTGACAAGGGGTTAAGAACCAAAAATGGCTTGATGGAAGGAGGTGGAAGTGATTGTGAGGATGACATGCTAGCAGTGTCAACAAATATGTCCAAAAGTTATTCACAAAAAGTTTATTAGATGTTGATTGTGATAGGATCTCTAAGAGGTCAGTCATTCTTTAATTTACCAAGGTGATAAAAGACCAGGGTCAAATGGATACCATAGAGATAAATGTCACAAAAATGCATGCAAATAGGCTAACCAGGATATCACCGAAGGGATGAAAATGGTAGGAAGACTTGCAGAAGAAGAGCAAGAAAGGGAAGAAATAACATCCATGTGTACGCAATACCTGATTGCAATGTTTGATCTTTGAACCTTTGATTTTTATTTGAAATGTTTTCTCATGTTTTTGTATTTTTGAATTGTTTTGATTTTTAGATTTTTGATAGTTTTTGGAAAGGTGGGACCAACAAAGTCACTCTGCGTGGTAAGATCCAACAATGATGTTTGTAACTTCCTTAATAAGGGAGACTAAGCGTGATTGTTTATCAAGAGTCATGTTATCTCCGATGTCGATGATTGTGGTGAGCTCATACTCAACAAAAGATTGCGATTTATCTTGAAACATGGATTTCGTATGCGGGAGTTGGAGTTCCCTATCCAGAGGTTTATGCACTTTATGCCATACTTGATGGTTACGTTGATGTGCGTTCTTGAATTGCATTTGATTTTTAACCTTAAGATCGTTTACTTTGTTGGGAGCTTTGGAGCTCTTGGAAGTTTTGACCTGAGCTTGATAATGAACCTGTTTGGGTTTTTATAAGCTGACGCATGACTTGTCTGATCCCAAGAAGGAGAAGAAAGTGAACATTTATGATTGATGAAAGGAACGATAGAAATGGTAGTGGGCTTGCAAAACATTGATAGAAGAAAGATGTGATAGATGAAAAGGATACGGTCCAAGAATTGAAGTGGATGGGCTACTAGGAGGTGAGCCACCGATAGAAGATGATGAAGGGCTGCTAGGATATGGCCCTAAGATGGAAGAAGTTAGGCTACGAGGACATGGTCCAAGAATAGAAGATGAGGGTGAGGGACTACTAGGGTGTGGCCCAAGTATCGATGAGTAGGGGCTACTCGGAGGTGTCCCATAGATAGAATAGGATGAAGGGCTACTAGGATGTGGCCCAAGAATAGAAGGTAATGGGCTACCAGGAGGTGACCCACAAGTAGAAAATGGAGGGCTACTAGGATGTGGCCCCAAGATAGAAGAAGACGATGGGCTACCAGGAGGTGAGCCAAGGAAATATTTTGATTGAGGAATGATGATAGATAAGGAATGATTGGGTAATGAGAAGATAGGCCATGGATCAATGCTAGACCCCAACATCTCATCATGTTTAGAGGAAGGTGAAGATGGAATAATAGAAGAAGAATCAAGTTCCATGACCTTAGGCTCTTCCTCTATGTTATGATAAAAGGAATCAAACTCTTCCTCCCCATACGTGAGCGTATCGAGTTCAAGAAAGAAACCTTGTTTGCAATCCTCTAAAGGGATATCTTCATGTAGTCTGATTGGTCCTTTATCCTAAGATAAATCAATCAGTAGAGGTTGTTGTTCTTCGACCATGGGGGGTTGACTAGAAGAAATGGATCCGCTAAGCGGGAAGATTGATTGACAGAAGAAGATGACTCAAGAGAGGAAGTAGGCTTGGAGGTAGGCGTTTCATGAATGGATGATTTGGATTTGGACCTAGGTCATTTTTCTAGAAGATGACGTAATGTAGGTTGGAAAGTAGGATCACATAGCCATCCATTAAGTTGTGACATAGGAGTCAAATTGGATGAGTGACTAGAGGTAACCCGAGTCATGGAACTCTTTGACAGAGGAAGAGGTCGTTGAGATGACTGATGAAGGAGGCCCTATGAAGAAAGGGAGGACCGTGACTCAAGAACCAAATTAGATGTTCGATCGATGGAACTTGGAGTCACATGAGTCTTTAAAAGAGGAATAAATTGTTGAGGTGAGTTAGAATAAAGGTCTTGTGAAGGAAGGAGGACCGTGATTCAGATTTTTTATCTAGGGGTATCCGAACAATAGTTGGGATCCGAATCTTGAAGAAGAGTGGGGAAACCTGGGGAATAATAATTTTAGATCAAAGCATCCAAACCATACCATCAACTATGAGCTGAAGGTGGGGAACAGGGTACCCAGGTGGGAATTCTAGCACGAAGAACCAAATGAGGTTTAGTCATAAAGGGTATCTTTTGATGTGAATGCCTAAACCTAGGTTCTACATTGTCGTAAGCGTGAGGAACATGTAATATTCAATCATTGTTGGTGTCATTTAAGCACAAATTTCTAGACCTAGATAGTGTGATCAAACTTCTTCAAAGTGAAGAAGGCCCCATGCCGATTTGGGTAGCACAATGGTAGCCAACTAGACATTCAGTATGTACGGAGATGCGTGTGTGATTTTCTGAAGAAGGTCTAAGGAAAATAGACATCATGATGATGAAATCTCGATGAGATAAAAAAGGATTGTCCTAGAAAACAAGTTTTCTGAATGAATAATCACAAGGAACAATCACGCAAGTGTGAAACACAAATCCAATCAATAAGGAAATACTCCCTATGTAAAATGTGTGTGCAAAATGACAGCCCAATGCAAAGATGATCCACACCATGTCAATACTTACATCAAGTTTGAAATGAACAAGGTGTAAGTAACAACAAGGAGAAAATTGCAACCTCCACACAAGGTATACCTAGTACTAACTCGAGTGTCAATGAAAGCTAAGTGTTTTGAAAAGTGGACATCGCAACTAGATATATCGTAACAATGCTATCCAGATATCTCAACCAAGCAAGCAAGGTGTCGATATCAAGACAACATCATGGCAGCATATATAATGCGGTATCAACACTCGTCAAGAGACCCATATGACATCTAAACTAAAATCAAGTAGAAGGTATAACAAGAAGTCTGTGGTAATGTAAGCAGTGTAACCGTGTAATAGAGGGATTTATACTACGTGCCCAAAGAATGGGAGACACAATGTAAATACCAAGACTGAATGACTAGAATGCAAGCAAAAAATGACAAACTAGGGAAGAGACAAAATGACAAAACCAACCCGTAACAATGACGAAGATCCTAAAGTCAAGATCATAGGACTGCCAAAGATGCAAAAATGTACCTTCCTACTTTATTCATTTAACACCCCAACCATAAACATGGATGAGTGTAAATGTACAAAAAAATCAGCTAGCACTATCTCTGACACGACACGTAAAGTATGCCTCTGTTTGACTTCCAATGTGGAAAGTACAAACGCATGGGTGTAGATCAAGAATATGTGAAAATAGACTTAGTTTCACTTTGGGCAGAGCTTCGCCTTGTTTAAAAAATGAGAAGGAAGCTAAGCTAAGTAATACACTTGTCTAGATTCATGATGAAAGACACTCAGATCAAACTTGGGATGAGTTCGTTACCATGTTCAAAAAACATGATGTTGAATCCAAACAAGTTATCACTTTGTGATGGTAAAATCGACGTGCATGGACTAGTAAAGTTGGCCTCCAGACAAAATGGTTTCCTTAATAAGTTCTCTCAACTAGGTGTTACAAGGTTGTCTAAGAGCGAGGCACGATTTACCCAAAAATTTGCAATGACTAGTTTGGGAGTATCTCGGCTTTGTCCCCCTTCAAGTATAGTGGGAAATGAATGCATCCATCGTGTACTTTTACTAAGGTCGCGATATGGAAAACTTGCAACTCTAACTCACAAGGCATACTAGTCAAGTGGGTAAGCGAGGCGCTTCCCATTTTGTCCATGAGGTTACTCAGCGGTGGACTACTTTGGGGTTCTTGAACCACCCCCATTGTTATAGCTTAAGGCGTTATGCCAAAGGGGTTACGTTCCAGTTAGTTAAGCGGAGAGGGACTTACCCTTTTCTGAAACTTGCAATACAGTGTGTTGAGTATGGTGTGTTTTTTATCTTTTTTAATCTTAATGTGGTTTCAAAAGTGGCACACCATTTGGAAATCTGCAAACACACATGTATTAGAAGTTTTCACTTCGTTCTTAACACCTTTCTTTGACCAATGTAAGGTTCTAGACAACAAGTTGGTTAGTAGTTTTCTGGTTCACCGATTGAGGTAAAAGAGAACTCACACTTGCTTTTGATTCCTAAGATCACCCAAAGGCGCGAAGGAAGAGCATACAAAAAGTGGAAATCCTTCTAAAAGAACATAAAAATGTTACTTTATCCTTTAAAAGAAAGTGTTTTTAACATAAAAAATAGAATTTGTGCAAGTGTTTTTGATCTCCAAGATCACTTTGGAAAGCGCGAGGAGAGCGCATACGCACTTTTTACAAATCCTAATTTTAAGCTAAGGAATGAAAAACACTTAATCATGCAAACTAAAATTTTAAAGAGATAGCCCTGTTTTTAAACTTGTCAACCTTTAGAAACCTGCATCAAAAATGTTAGAGAAACAACTAAAACAAACTGTAATTTTTTTAAATTTTGACAGTAACACCTGCGCGCCCAAACCGACATGTACGCACCCCAACCAATGGGTACACGCCTATACCAACACCTACGTGGGTCTATTAAGATCAAAATAGTCACCAACACCTACGCACCCTAATCCAATAGGTACGCTAGGGTTTCAACATGGGCGCGCTCCTACCGATGGATACGTGTCCTAAGAAAAGAGGTTAAAGAACCTCAAAGCTTTCCTAACTCAACCATGCACCATCAGATTAGAGATAAACAAGAGAAACTAACATGAAAATATTATAAATTTGACAAAAACATCAAAAACTAACATGTATACTACTCTCTACTCTATGAAAGCTTAATAAAATGTGAACCTAGTTAGATTCTAAGCAATCAAATTATGTGATTAGTTGTTTTCTTCAATGGAGGTGGATGGATGCAAGATGGGGGAGCTCTTAACAATGGAGTATGGCCAAGATCCAAATGTTCTATAGCTTAAAGCTATCACAAATGGTTTCTAATGCCTTTCCAAAGTGTTTGAGAGTAAAGTTGTAAGTCTGAATGGGAGGGGTGACCCTTCTATTTATAGTTTTCCACTTGGGAGAATTTAGAATTTGGGTGCATGTGGGACTAAAGCTCTTTTAGATTAGATTAGGATAAACATGCTTTAGGCTTAGTTAAGATTGGTTTAGGCTAGTTAACTAGGGTTTAGGCTAGTTAAAATTGATTAGCAAGTGATTAGAGACTCATTGAGAGTTGGGAGGGGTCTGATAACCAATTGTGACTGATAGATAGCCTAGGAAGCCAATAGAAGTGGTCTAGAGAGAACTAGGGAGATTCTGAATGGTTGAAAGGAGGAATGTTTAGCTAATAAGAGAGATATTAACCAAATTAGATGATTTATAGGAGGAATACGACCAAGAAGGTGTTGTAAATGGGCATCCGAGAATGGAGTGAAGAATGGGGAATTAACGAAGTATCGTTAATCGGTTGAATTGGATGAAATGCTAAGTGTAAGCATATTTTAGGTGTCTACATCCACAACCTTCATCTTTTCCTCATTTTTTTCCACGTTGATGCCTCCTCTGTAGACTCCAAGGCCAGTGGTCACCTTTCCATTGTGAGGATGTGGGTCAAGTCCTCTAGGAACTCTAGGGTGGATCCATACTTCTACGTTGGTGGTGTTAGATCTGGATGCTTCAAGATAATGGCATCTGTGATCATCTCTACTTTCTTGTAAACCTCACACACCCTTGCCTTCTCTTATTTTAACTCACACCTTAGTTGAGCGCTAATTAGTTCCTCTCACTTTAATTCCTTGGTTCTTTCCTCGATCTCTTCTTCCTTCCTCTTTAATTCTTCCTCTAGGAACTTCACCCTTTCATTCCTCCCGAAGAGTCTGGATTCTACTTCAACCGAAACCTTGTTTAGCGCATTGCATATTTGTTTGTCTGATATCCATTGAGAATTTACCAAGGGGTTGTCTCCTTTTGACTCTAGTACCTTCATTATTTCCCTTGGCTTACTTCAAATTCTAGCTCATCGATGTGGGACTCAAATTCCCAAGAAATCATTTTCCTCGTCCGAGGGTATGCACCTTCCTCATCAAATGATGTCATAGCCAAGAGTTTCTCCATTGGTATGGTGCTTTGAAAGTGTGTACGCAACACCTTGTTCGGATCATCAATGTAGCCCATCCTATGAACTTGTGATGATTTTTTGCTCTTTCTCCCCATGCGCACGGCCTTAGGAAAGCTTACAACCAAACTAGGATCTCCTCCCATGTTGCCATATTCCTTTCCTACACTCTTGTTGTCTACTTCCTTCATCAACATGTCCACACTTATTCCATCTCTTTCTCTACCAGTCCTCGATGATATTTGCTACCTCTTTCTCTATAGCCTCGTCGTCTACCTATTCCGTTGTGATGCTTGGGGTCCTTTGTTCTTTTGTAATTTTGTCATTTACCCCTTTGTCCCAGCATCCTCCTTTTCCTTGTCATTCTTCCTTTTGACAAAGATGTACTCATTTTATTTTTCCTCTCCTTCTTCTAAGTCATGTACTTCAAATACGGGAGGACCTTGATCTACCTCAAGTTCATCATCATCATCATCAACTCTTTCACCTCTATAAGATTCCAAGCTCTCTGTACCCTCCGAGTCATCCTCTTGTCACCTTCTGCTTCTTCTTGATAGGAGATTCTACTTTATCTTCCTCCTCCTCTAGTGACTTCTCCTAAGTGATGGGTTCTTTGTGATCTAGCACTTCTTCTTCTAGAGTCCTTTTTTTCATCGGGACTTCTTTCTCCACGCATAAGTACTAGGCTTAGTGCTTGTCTCTCAGTGCGCTTACCGCTTGTGTAGTCTAAACACTTGGTGCTTTCTACACCTCTTCTCTTTCCCTATTCTTTGGCATGGGATTCTTTCTTCCTATGGGGTCTTCAGGGATGCATTCATTTTTTCCAAGTATGCACCCTTTTCAAATTTTAGCCTTACTTAAGGTATATCCTTCTGTAGCCCTTCCAACGATTGGAAATGTTACAAGCTTCATCATTTGTATCTCATGGGAGACATATCTCTCACGTGTACGTGCTTCTTATGGTAGAATAACTTCGGTGTAGATATTTGTGGTCTTGATCCTCCTCACTAATGTCAAACCTTAGTCTCTTGGTCTCTTTTAACTTGTTCACCCCCACTTGGAAGTATTGTGCGGTGAAGGAGAAGGGAAGCTTGCACTAGGGGCTCATTGTCTCATTTGTCAACCTAAATCTACCAATGCAGAAGTGTTGATACACTGTGAATTCTACCTCTCCTTTTACGAGTGTGGGTAACTACTTTGGAATCCTCCATTCTTCCCTAAAAAATTCCCTCATGTGCTTGTACCACTTCTATAAGTGTGCCTTATGAGTGGTTGTCATGGTCTCACAAGTATATTTCATGAACCTCTTCACGGCGGGTGAGGGATCCTCTTCTAGGTACTCCCAAACAAACCTTTCTGGCCCATCGACACTCTAATCTCTGAGAAAACAATTGTGAGGAGGACATTGCCAAATAGTATCTTCTCACCTTCTTGCGCGCTACTAATGATTTCATCCACGATGAAAGTGGACAAGTTGTAGATGGTCCCCTTAAATATTTTTTGGCATACGTTCAGCCATGCCTTGTTCACTTGATTCCATATTTCTTGATCATTGAGCTTGGTTACCAAGTGTGTGGCCATCCTCATCATGGGGTATGGAATCTCTGTGATGTCAAAGTATCGTGATCCTTTCTTGTAGTCATATGTGGCTATTATTTCCTTGATGGCATCCTTGTCACTTAGGTCATCATCAATGCTATCCCCCTCACAGATAAGGCCTATGAACTTGGAAATCAACTGGGAGTTATGCGCATCTTGTGCCCCATGAAATAAAAATGGTCTTCATGAATGTGCACCATTAGCCATTGATAGAGGTGCTTAGGTTTTCCAAAGTAGGGTAATTCATAAAGTTGCAATAACCCTACCTTCTCTAATTTAACTTTTACTTCGTCATTGTATATGGGCATGCCCTCCGGTGTCCTCTTGTTTTTGGGTGAACCAACTCCAAATCCATTTCTTTTTCTATCGTGTTAGTGCAATGATTATAGTCACTCACTCATTTTACATAAATGAGATTCCCATTGTTTTCCTATAAATACCCATCCGAGTATTGTATCTCTACGTATCGCTCTTCATTTGTGCTTGCGACAACAACCATTTTCTTCCCCTTTCCCTTTCCCTTCTAATTTTTAGGTGAGGTGGTTGTTTTATTTTGTGTCATTAATCTGGTTAGGTTACACTTCAAATGTATTCTCCTTTCTCTGCTCTACCACTTTATCCAACCCCAAGACTTAATCTTGTGAAGAAACCCTCCTAACACCTTGCCTTAACCGCCAAACCTAACTAGAACAATTCTTCCACAAGACAATGTTTCTCAATAACTTCCTCCATGCTCATGTACTCCTTTTCTACTAGTTTGTGGGTCTACTCTAGTCACATATTCTTAGATTTCTTAAATTTTCTTATACAGATGCATTTGGATGCCCTAGTTTGTGAGAGATCTTTTCACTTCTAAATGCAAGGTAAAATAATGGAGTGACCGACTTCTTATTTATAGGTTTTATTTTTTCCGACATTAAATGTTATTTTACCTATCGTATGCGTGTATTTTTCTTAAGCTAAGTTAGATGAATAAGAACTACCACCTAAATAGTTCTATAACAAAGCTAAGAAAAATATAAGCACCATCAAAGATGAGAGCTAAACAAGATTAATACTAAGTATAATGCATTAACTTAAAATTAACATGCTAAAGTATTCAAACCTCTACTCCTCTAGATTACCAAAAAAAAGAAAATGGACCTATGTAGACTCCAGGGCAATCAAATTAAATGTTTTGATCATCAAGAACCTAGGAATGGGAGCTCATAAAAGCTTAGATACAAGACCCTTTGACTATCCCCATATGACCCAAGCACTTGGCTAGAAAATGCAAGAAAGGAGGCTTAGCTCTTCAAATGGTGAATTCCCCAAGAGTAACAAAGGAAAAGCTTATAGTCTATTTTCTATGTGCTTAACTCTTGTCTTCTCAAGAAATTTAGGTGTAAGTGTAAAGGTAGGAGGAGGGATATTTATATATCCCAATGGATAAAGCAATCTCTACATCCCTTTACATGTGGAATAATAGAGATGTTGAGTTAGTTATGGATAAGGGGGGTTTAGATAGGGTTGAGTTAACTTTAGGAGGGTTTAGCTTGTCCTTTAGTGACTCATGAGGATAAAGAGGGCTCATTAATTAATCAAGATGATTTAATTAATACATGTGCAAGCTTATAAAAGCTTTTAGAGGAATATTAGCATGATTTAGAATATAGAAGGGATTAAATCAATTAAATATTGATTTATTGGTTAAATGAAAGGGAAGTTAATTAATTAATAATAATAAATTAGTCTAGATAGAAGGGGGGATTTATTAACAAAGGTAGTTAATTAGGGTATTTTTGGAATAGGAAACTTAATTAATTAGAGTAGTGTAATTAATTAATGGCGATCAAAGAGAAGGTTGAGTGTTCTTGACATTATGTCGCCAATTTGCGGGAAGGGAGATAATTAGTGAAATTTAAGTATTTAAATTACTTGGGTGTGATTATAGGTGTCTACATTTTCCCCTCTTTGGGGTGGCGTATAGTGAAACCACTTCAAATATAGTAGATGGATGAAATTTCTAAGGGTAGAAGAAAAATTAGTAGACATGAGAGATGCCCCTCGAGTGTCGATGGGGTGATGAAGGAAGACGATTGACGATAAAAAAGGTGAGAAATAGATAGAAGAATGGGCGGGGGTAGAATGCTCAATGAAACGAAAGTTTAAGGTGAGAAGAAAGTGATGTAGAAGAAATACGAGAGAAGTGGAGAGAATAACCTAGCCTCTAGCCTTTGTATTGGAACAAATTTAGTGTCATCATATTGCCAAAAGATCTACGTCATCAGTCCTTATGAAAATATGAGCATATGACAACATTAGAATGACATGAAAAGCCCTACTATGAACAATTATCCCTTATTGAAAACACAAAATCGACATAACATAGAAAATTCAATGCGATATGAGAAAAAACAAGCTCATTTAACGGGAAAACAAGTACGAACACACATATCAACCCAACAAATAGTCAAAGACAGGTTGTACAAATCATTTCTTATCAAGTGAAGAGGTCCACATGTACGTGATTGATGATAAGGGTAAAAAAATGATGCCCCGAGCAAGGATACATGCAAGGGGAAATGATGATGGACACTAGGTCCAAGTAGAAAGCTTTGTGTGCAACGAAATAACACCGCATAATAAGACATGCCCCGTGAGTATGGATAAAGTAAGCAACTAACTTTGTGAATGGTTATGAATCTGGTGATCCACGAGTTGTGTTTGATTGGGGAAGATGTGAAACAAACTAGTAGGATATGGAAAGAATACCATGCGTAAGACACAAGTTTCATCTGTAATAAGTAGGTTACCTATTTTTGTAGGTTTTTTTACTTTTTAGGATTTTGTGAAGAATTTTGCCCTATTTTTAGATTTTGAAGTCATATATATATATATATATATATATATATATATATATTATATATATATATATATATATATATATTCTTCTAAAATATGGTGGATAGTAGAAGAAAATAGCAAAATATAATGAAGCACCTAGATGCAAAAGAAAATTCCCCAGGTGGAAGAAAGGTGAGACAAACGACAAATAATGTCCCTGTATAATGAAAAATTAATAAAATAATTATTTTACGAGAGTGTGGATAAGAAGAAAAATTGCTTAGGAGCAATAAAAATTGTCCTAGGGAGAAGAAAGGGGTACTAGACGAAAAAAATGCCCCAACACGGTGAAAAATAAGAGAAATTTTTTTTTAATTAAAATAATTATTCAACGGTGAATGAGAGGAGAAAGCGATGATCAAAACAAGCCTCGAGTATCACAAGTGGTGAAAAAAATAGCTTGATATACCCCGAATGGGGGGTAAATCACTATGACCAATTCATTTATTACTTGTCCATTGCTGATTTTTT
The DNA here is from genome assembly GCA_018340775.1 of Taxus wallichiana var. yunnanensis. Taxonomy (NCBI): domain Eukaryota; kingdom Viridiplantae; phylum Streptophyta; class Pinopsida; order Cupressales; family Taxaceae; genus Taxus; species Taxus wallichiana. Next base: position 1,170,590 of record CM031239.1, read on the forward strand.
ACCACGAGGCTCTACAAAGATGAAACGATGGTGAGAGTACGGACCGATTGAGATGGGAAGACATATTCGAGGGTACAAGCGGCATGCAAACGATGGCGTCTTTGTGAGTACCCTAACCCTATTTGTCAATTTTTTAGTTAATGCCCTTAGAAGTAGGAAACTAGGTTAGGGTTCATGTCAAAGGTGTGCGTGGGTGTGGGCAGTGCACTAAAGGTGGTACAGTGTCAAACGGGGACGTAGGCATTCTAGAGCTCATGCGCGCATGTGTAAGTACACAAAATCACACCTACGCGCACATGCATACACCACATATTTTGCACACACACACACATGACATAGGGAGTGCATATGATCAAGGTCCACACGCGCATATGCACACAGCACTGAATGATGAGGCGCACATGCCCATAGGTGGTTGCGTGCATGCGTATGTGCCGAAAGGATGGCGCACACACCAAAAGGGTACACACATCCCCCAAAGGGCACGTCTGAAACTTGGAAAATGGAGGAAAACAATAGAAAAATGCCAAAAAGGCTGACACTTAGAAGAATATTTAGGATTTGTGGGTTAACCCTAAAATGATAGCCAAAATTTAGAAGAAATGTTAGTAACTGACATGTGGTCTTATTTTACAGAGATGCCTACCAGTACTTTAGATGCGTGAGAACCATTCATGTATTACAGAGACGGAGGGTAGTATGTCTTGTGAGACCGATGTGTGTGGTGGTTATACTCCTAGAGGTGGTGGGCCTAGGCCCCGTATCCCGGATGCCATCTATTATGTTAGATCATGGACTACTTACGGCATTGGCGGAGAGCGGTGGCACAGTGAGAGCCAGTGCTTCAGCTCCCCACTGGAGAGATGACCATGACCTTAGAGGATGTGTGGCAGATTCTCCACATGCCCATCTTGGGTTCATTGATCGAGTATACCTCCGACCTAGGGCAGATCAGGGCAGCTATTAGTGATTTGTTTGACCGAGATGATATACCGCATGATGGTATGACTATTGCACTACATGATTATATCACGGACCCAACACTACACCGAGGGCCTCTATATGTTATGTCACTTATCAGTGGGTTTTTTCTCACTGATAAGACTAGGACATCCTTTCTGAGAGGGATGATGACACTAGTACACTGGGATCTTTAGTGGTGAGTGTTATTATTGGGGCCAGTGCATACTAGCACATTTATACTGGGATCTTCATCTTATTACCTACCACCGTCAGAAGATGGTGGGGCCTACCTTGCTACTATAGATTTGGGCATGGGATCACATTGCTATCGGGTGCCCCGTAGGCACTTTACATGTTTGAGCTCCAGAGGATCCATCTTATATGGTGTGGGTTTCAGTAGGTGGCAACATACGAGGTCACCTAGGTAGTTTATACAGATATCATTGAGAGTTTGATGAGGTACTAGATAGGGATATCATATGGAGACCCTACAGGTAGATATAGTGGTGAAGGATGCTTTAGAGCTTAGTGTTTCTACAGTATAGCATTTCATTCTTAGCGATCAATGTAGTTACATCATTGAGTTATACAGGGTAGATAGATGCCAACGACAACTAATCATGGTGTAGGGGTCCCATAGCTTGCAGGACATGTGGTATGCCCATCAAGACTCTAGAGAGGTTGACCATGGGGCCTCACATATAGGTGACCTGAGCTAGGGCTAGTTTTTATAGGTGGTTCCACAGGTATGGGATCCAATGCTACAAGTTAGAGATTTGAGCACCACTGTGGACTACTGGACTTGGTATACTATTATTTTACCTAAGCGCTTGACTATCCCAGATGAGGCCTCAGGTAGCAGTGCTCATCTAGTGAGAGATATTTGGCATGGTGGTGATATGAGGGAGGGTACAATAGCCCATGACCCAAAGGATCCATTTGATGGGCTACCACACGATGAGTAGGGTGTAACACAGTGCAATTACCGAGGCTGCAGCAGGGACCAGAAAGGAACTGCATAGTTTCCCAGTGCGAGATTACAAGAGCGAGGCAATCTTCTAGAGTGGCACATGGACATGCCCCGTGGCATAGCCTAGTGGCATTGACATCCACTCTATAGTAAAAGCTACAGCAAGCTCTAGCAGAGTGAGACCAAGTCACAATAGAGAGACTAGCCCGATTCCAGATTTTAGCGATTCTGACCGAGTGAGATCAAGCTCGGGCTCAAGATGGCCAGGGAGGTGATAGTGTTGTTCACTTTCAATAGATATGATAGATGGCCTCACAGATGGCTCAGTGATGAGCTTATATCACCGGACATAGACCCAACTCGCAGCTTTGTGATCTACTAGAGTGAGACAGGTTGAGAGCAGAGCATGTAGTGGGCCGAGGCCAAGCTTACAGAGCCTTGCGAGAGATAGCATCTTTCTGATGCACAAATGGCATAGTGGTGACTATCTAGACACATAGAGATTTATCTATAGTAGAGGGTAGAGCATCCTACTATAGATCATTATACTTTGAGGTAGTTTCGGTTGAGTTGTGGGCACCTTCTTATAGCCATGGCAGGCGAATCGAGCAGAGGACTAGGTCCGAGAGGCCTTAGGCCTCATTGGAGCATCCATGGCCAGTGAGACCTAGTGATGCTCATGTTATGCCACCACCACCACGAGACAGACCAGCCACCCCATCGGAGGGCTCGAGTCAGCCTTGATGATTGTATTTTCACATACGCCTCTTGATGAAGGCTATGAGCAGATTGTGCTCGATGTACACCATTCTTTATTTGTATAGTAGTTTTGACACATGCCTCTAATGAAGGATTTTGTATTCGGTGATTTGATGTATATCATCTCTTTTTATGCCTCTGATGAAGGCATTTTTGATGTATAGCAGCGATGTATACCCATTTTTGATATAGATATACCACACACATGTATATATATATATATATATATGGACATTCTTGTAACATGACATATGTGCTTATGAGATGTTGGACATTATTTATTATTTCTTGATGGAGTTCATGGATAGATAGATGTACTTGTGATATATCTTGATTTGATTTGACATGTATATGTATCCTGATTTGTTGATGTATTTCATGTGTTTTGATTTCCATATGATAGATCTTGTAGTTATATCAAATGTATTTTCTCATGTGATGTGCCAGACTTAGTGGACGGGATGATATGATGATATGGGTGTGGGGGGGATAGATTTTGATATTTGTGATCCCTCTTGCCCCATTTGATGATACGATATGTGATGATTAGCTTAGCATTCATGTATGATGTATACTTAGCTTTTTCTTGATATATGATGTATAGATGATGTTAGATGTGATGATATTGATGGAAATATGATGATGTGATAACAAAATGATGCACATGTAACAAGAAAACACAATCAAATGCCAACAAAGAACACAATGAACTAATACAACCAATGTATCACGACTCATTATCATGCAAAAACATACCTCAATATGTACAAGTAAGAATAAATCTAATCTAATCAAGAAAAGATGAATCCTAACAAAGCATGCCTAAGCAACAGACAAAACCAATGTACAAACAAGAAGCAACTATACAAGAAATCAAGCAAAGCAAGAAACAAGACAATGCAAGTAAATGTTTTTGTAAGACAATTTTCTATTGTTTAGGGTTTTCTAACATTTTTGAATGTTTTTGTGTTTTGTGAAACAATGTTCTATTGTTTTTGTGTTTTGTGAAACAATTTTCTATTGTTTTTGTGTTTTGTGAAACAATTTTCTATTGTTTTTGTGTTTTTCCCATAGTTTTCTAGAGCTTATGCATAGGTAACCAAGAAAAGCGTGGATTCCCCCAGTGTTAGATGGGGAATATACAAGGGCAAATGCCATGTGCTTATAAACAAGAAGGTGAATTTGTAGAAGTGCCCCCAGCGTAAGATGGGGAATAGACAAAGACCATGCCCTTCAAAATGAACAAAAGGAGACAAATCCGGATCAAGGCTGGACCAGATTGGGCTCATAGGGAATCTCGAAGGCAGAACTAGCCCTAGGCTAAGTAAAAGTACCCTCCAGATGCAAGATGCTTGTGAAAAACGAATCTTCCCAAGGTGCTTTGAAACCGCCACCCAAGGACTTATCCAACGTGCCAAAATTGCGTGGTTTTCACTTATGGATGACCTATTTTCTCTTTTTCTTTTTCTCTTTTTGATTTTTTTGTATTTTGACTATTTTACCATGTTTTTATTTTTATTTTTAGACTTCATACCATGCTTAAGCATAGAACCACTTAAGGTGCATGGCATTCATGGGCTCATGGAGCTCATCACCATTGGGGTGAGAAATTTTGTATGCTCCTATGCCATACTTAGCCACAATAACATAAGGTCCTAACCAATGTGGTTTGAACTTTCCTTTCTTTTCTCATTCTGCCCTTGTGTTGAATTGATTCTCCTTCATGACCAAATCACCAACCTCAAACTAACGAGGTATGATTCTCTTGTTGTAATTTCTAGAGACTCTATTCTGATACACTTTGAGGTGATTAAGGGTGTGGATGTGCTTCTCATCTAGGAGCTCTAACTCAGCCAGTCTAGCCACCCGGTAATCTTCATCTTTATCCAGATAATCCCTAAGAGAGATTCTTAGGGAAGGAAGCTCAATTTCTAGTGGGATAATAGATTCCATCCCAAATACCAGAGAATATGGCATCACACCCATAGGAGTGCAAATAGAGGTCCTGTAAGCTCAAAGAGCAGGTGGATTTGAAAATGCCAATTACGACCTGTCTTACTTACCATTTTCTCCATTATTCACACCAAAGTCTTATTCGAGGCTTCGGCTTGTCCATTACCATGGGGATGATATAGATTAGACTATTTTAACCTAATTTGGAACTAATGATAGATATCCTTTACTATTTTATTCTTGAATGACTTTCCATTATTAGTAACAATGGTTGAGAATTCCATACTAGAAAATGATATGATTCATGATGAATTTAGAAATCTAAGCTCCTGTTACATAGGTTAAGGGGACAACTTCTACCCACTTAGTAAAGTATTCAAGTATCCGTGATGATGTGGATATGGCCATCGATGAATTAGGGGTAATCTTCCCTATCAAGTCAAGTAATTTTGGGCCCCTAGGTTTATAGACCAAGTATAAAGGCACGTGGGCACACAGGATCCCATTCTTGGATGGCGTGCGAGGAAAAAGAACACAAGAGAAAGGCCTATAGCGCGCGATGCACAAAAGGAGGTTTGGCACTTAGACAATTTGAGCGCTCAAGGTAGGAAACATGAAAAGTGTGATCGGTTGCGTGCGGAGATAAGATGCCAACCTAGCAACAGTTGGCCAGAAAGAGCATGCCTAGATGGAATCTTCTAGAAGATCATCATGAGATGGAATGGAGAGCTCACGCTTGAAGGAACATGCTCACATGGAGGACCACATTTGACACTTGGAAATGGATCTGAGGGTGCGGAAAGGTGAGTTGGTAGCCCAGGAAAGTGATAAATACAAGTGCTTGCTACGGAAAAAAGAGAGACATAGATAGATATATACATAGAGGGAGATATAGCGGGTTAGAGAGGAAGGGAGGCTCTACTGAGAAATTTCTGCGAGTGGATATTTTGGTTCAGGAAAGGATGTACTAAGCATGGAGTTGTATTTTTCTTTTCTGTTAGCTTAGCTACATATGTCCAGTGATGTGCATGACTTGTAGTCTCTGCTCTGTGACACTCTATAATGAATCAATGAATATATTAAGGTTACCTGTTATAAATAGATATGAATATCAATGGGTTTAATGTATATTTCATTCTTATGAGTTCTCTTTCCTTTCATGATATGAATGAATGGTTGTATCTTTCTTTCTATTATAGTATATGTTCTAGAATCTACTAAAGCACTCGGTCTGAAGTCACTGCAAGGATATGGAGGCCATTTTGAGCCCTATGGTTCTTGTATGTCTCAACTCCTTTCCTAAATACTCTTACAATCATAGATAATGCTTCCCACTAGACTCACATAAAAGAGAGACTCGATACCCATGGTGCCTCGGGTGAGTACTCAGCTTCTACTGGGTGATAGGCCGACGTGCATGGGGTTCTTCCTTTTGAGGTAGGAGTAAGAATGACTACATCTTGGTTTTGTTGTTGGGACCTCTTTTTGAAGTTGTAGTGGGATATAACATGCATCATGATCTGTGTAAAGAGTAATGATGGATCGGTTAACATTGGAAAATGTTGAATCATGGTTTAAGAGCACAAAGGAGGATGAATTTTCTCAGAGATTCAGCACTGGACCTAAGTTTAATACACGCAGATGGGTAGAAGAGAACCTCTACCATGATCTATATGAGACATTCTTCTACTACTTCCCAGTAGAGTTATATGGATGGCTTTCAGCCTATGCATCTAGATCAAGTTGGCGTTATGGATCATGGATATGGACCGAAGAAGACTACCAGAGGTTGTAGGATGCAGATATGACATGGACCCATGTTGTAGATCATTGGTGGAGGGGAGTACTAGCTAGCTACACTTTGGAATACACCATTTCTATGTATTCTTTCCCAGAGGTTGCTAAGTTTGAATTTCTATGAGAACCTAGAGGAATGTTTCTACATGTTATTCCTCTAGCTATGAAGATATTGATGGTTACCATGAGTTTAGAGGTGCTCCCAATGGCCGGCTAAACCATTCTGAGTATTGGGTAAGGAAGCTTGGGTGGAGGAAGATGACAGATGATACGATAGAGAAGGAGAGGGAAGAAAGATGGCTCAAGTATAGCGAAGCACGTGAGAGGGAGATTTCTAGATGATGCGAGGCTACTAGTGTGATGGATTTATGGAGACAGACGTTATGGGAAGGAGTTGAGGTTCACGTGGAGGACGTGGAACCTGAGCAGTCTATGTGCTACCTTATCTTGGAAAGTGCGTAAGGGAGACCCATTTATCTTTTTGTAAGAGCTCGTCACATGGAGAAAGGAGAGTCATTGCTGGCACATATCTAACACACCCAGTGGACCGAGCCACCGACGCTTGGTTTTCCCAACTAGGAAGAAGTATTGATCCATTTGAAACTAGTGGTAGAGATAGATCCATGCACCTAGGAGATACATTTTTCATTTCCTTCTTCTATGGATGAACATATTCTAGTACTCGAGGAGTTTTTAGACAAGGGAAAGTGTAAAAGCTTTTGGTCTCACATCAGGGAGTGGCACGGGACAAAGTAGTGGTAGTGGGGCACTATCATAGACCATCGGCACATAGTTTAGTGGGACCATGGGAGTGCTTGGCATAACTCCTACAGGCCCTATTAAACCCAAAGTGGTTCTACTCGGATCTGGTGGCTCTAGAGGTATAGGACCTAGTGGACTTGGTGGATCAGGTGGTGGAAGAAACACCAAAGGGAACCAAGGCTCTAGTTCAGGACAAGGACCCCAACCACCACCTCAAGTATTCTTTGAAATATCTCTACATTTTCTAGATTATAGGGGCATTGAAGATCTTGCGAGAAAAATGTTCACAAGTGTGAACTATTATGGTTCGCAAAGGGTATCACAACCCCAAATGAAAGGTTAGTCAATTTTCAACCACGTTACAAGGGCACGTGCATAGCTGGTATAGAAAGCATGACCTCATCAAATGGTGGTGGAATACTACTTTAAAGAATGCATTCTGGTAGAATTCCACATTCTGAGTTCGAGCGGAAAAACATCTAGCTTTGAAGGAGATTCAACAGGAATGGCAAAGAGTGTGCGGAGTATGATGCATGCTTTAAAACTCTCTTATCTAAGTTATCATATGATATCCATCCTTCTCAAAGCATGTACAGTGGTTTGTTGGAGGATTGATCACACCTTTTAGAAGGGCCTTGTCTCATAAAAATTTTATAGATCCACGTGAAGTATTGAAGCTTCCTAGTGCGTTGAGGCTGTTGGTAGTATTGATACTGGCATTAGCCCATTCTTGGAGGCCCAAATTGTTGCTATGGCCCAACAGCTTGGAAAAAGTTTCTACGTGAAATCATTCCATGAGACTCGATAGTGGTTTGTGGTGCATGGATTGTGAAATAGAGGGGCACGTTAAGGATAATTTCCCCGAGGATGGTACGCACTGTGACGGTAGATTGTGAGATCTGTCATGGGGACCATGATGTAAGTAGATGTCCCTATTTGTAGCATGTAATCGGAAGAATGTAACTTGTTATTACAAAATTTGCACCTCCACAACCCATGATACGAAGGACTATAGGCTCATTGATCAGATCCATGAGGCCATTGATCATGGGGTGCACCAAACTAGCATTGCCAGTGGTTCTAAAAATGATGATCACCATTATGAGGAGCGCACAAATGGGGGCACACATGGAAGAGGATTTCGAGGAGGATTCCGTGGTCGGGGTAACCGCAGAGGAAGAAGTGAGTTCCCATGTGGAACATGTTTTAACTGTGGATCTACAAAACATTATAAGCGTGAGTGCCCAGACTTGTTATAGTGCTCGTGGTGTAGAAAGAAGCATAAGTATGAGGAGTTCCCGGAGTTATTTGAGCATATGAATCAAGCAGCACCGTGTTGGTTGTCAAATAGGACTTCACGAAGAGCATATTTATTCATGGGGACAAGAAGTCCCTTCCCCTTTAATGGGAGAGGTTCCCTATTCAGAAACGAACCTATTTACAAATATACAAAACATGATTTTTCTTCTTAGTGGAAATTGATATTTACGAAAGTATTTTTATAAGGATTATCATTCCTAAGGAATGAGAAAATGAGAACGAGCAAAAGGCACCATTTAGAATTATAGATGACGAGAATAATCTTTATGCATGTGAAGGTACAATGAATTGAAACAAGATCATTTGTTTTGATCTACAAATAAGATGAAATTTGAAAGACACAAAGTTCTATAAATAACATCTGCAAGAATACAAAGCTTCTTAATATAATACAGACAAATGATCTTAACAAGATTAAATGAAAAGCTTGGGGATAAAAGGAAATCAGATAGACAAAGAATGAAAAGTCCTTCTGTATTGATTTCTTTATGATTTATTTTACACTTTCAGAAAATGAGCCAAGTTCTTCCTCCTTAAAAATGGCGAGAAGAGGCCATTATATAGTTTACAATTCAGTTACTCTCGGTAACTACTTCTTTTAACTAATGATTAGTTAAAGGGTCGCCAATCACAATACCTCAACTTATTACAATAAATCCGAGAGAAAGAATTGGAAGAGAAGAGAAGAATTAGGAAGGGAAGACAGGTGCTTATGCCTGGGAGGGGCCCACTGATTTTAAAATCCGCTATCTGAATCTCTTTGAAGGTTGATGCTCACTATATCTCTACGCTTCACGAGGGACCGACGTGTTGGTTGTAGATTGGGTCCAAAATCGAGGCACTTCTCCATTTCCTTATCAAACTCGACGTGAGTATGATAGTCCTTATTTGCTTCTTGTCTGGCAGATTGAAGAGAGAAGATCTCCTTCATTTTCTCTTTGGAAATGGAGCTTTCCTTTAACAAAATCTCTCGAATTGAGCTTTGATTTCTTGTAGGGAGAGAGACACACCGAAGTTTCATCCTCGAAGATGACAAGGTATATCTTTGAAATCAGATACAACTAGTGTTTTGAAAGCCTCTCCCTTATGCCAGGCTATTCTTCAATTCTCCCGAAGCCTCCTCCAGACCTTGATCTTCCACTCCACGCTGTAGACCTAGGATTTTGACAGATTATCCTTTGCATCATCAAAACCTTACTTTTTAAAAAAGAATGTTTTCACTGGGATCTGTCCCATGAGGTGAGGTGCACTATATTAATCGCTCCAAAGTTTAAGCTCTTTATCTATGATCCCAATAGTGGAAGAGAGATTTTGTTGCAAGTTGTTCACTTTTCCTTGAGTTTGAAAGCTTCATCAATGAAGTTTAATCTAGCAACAAAATATCTTCCACCATGGCCTCCATAGCTCTCGCTGCATAGATGGAATACTTGTGCATGTCTTTGATACTTTTGGTTCATCTTGGCTCAAAATTACAGGTTGCGGAAGGGTAGTCAATGGGTAGGGTCCAAAACTTTGTCCTTAGACAAAAGAGATTTGATAAAACCCGTGAGAATCTGGGCTTGTTCCTCCAACCTGCTTTCAATAGTTTGCTGCCCTTTTTCTACCCTCCCAATGACTCTTGTGACCATTTCTTGGAGGTCAGGATCTCACCTTCAAAGGTAGACTCTCCCATAGGAATCCTTGAGAGTTCTAGGTCGATGCCCGTAAGTCCTACTCGACCTACCGTAGGCTTAGCACCTCCGTGGAATTACTGACCTTGAGCATTTGCGACACTATCCCGGAGGTGATTCTATCTTTTTTGGCATAAGAAGGAGGAGTAGCATCCTAACAAGGCTGCCACAACATAAAAATTTGGCCCCGAGCTCCGAGAGGAAGATTTCCTCTTCCTACTCCTTTCGACAAAAGGTTACACCCATGCAAAAGAGGAGGAGGAAGAAGGAGGGGCAAGAGGACCAAGAGATAGAGAGCTCATGGTGCTTAAGGTTCCACAATTCCTTGTTGTCTCAAGATGAGACATGAGTGGGGCGCTAGACAATCCCCTTCTGTGCAGAGAGGAATCAATAAAGCACTTGGAAGTTCAAAGACTCCATGCACTCTTTATCTTTATCCCACACGAGCTTCAGGGAAGTGCTTGCATGGGATCGGCACTTCACTTTCCTCACTTTCACTGAGAACAATGATGTTCTCTGGTCCCAAAGGCAATTCTACCTGCTTTCTCTGGGAATCTTCTTCCACAGGCTCCTTCTTAACCTCTTTGAGTTTCTTCTGGTATACCTGGGTGGATGAAGAAGGAGTAGAAACTACAGGTCCTTGAGTTGACGAGGTAGGAGGGGTTTGCACAGGTGTGTCTGATCTTGGAGTCGATGCTTCCCTCCTTGGAGTTGAAACATCCTTGGAGGAGGATTCCCCTGAGTGCCTCCTAAGCTCTCGAACTTTCTTGTCAAACCAGATCTTAGTCCTGACTAAGACTGGAGCCAGGATCTTGGCCAAATCATCTTTCTCTTTTTTAAACCAATCCAAGTCCTCCAAGGGAGTGTGCTTAACCACATTGTCATACTCATATGAGTATAGATCGGAGTTGTTGTCTTTCAATCCTTCAGAACTTTGTACAAGCCAAGTTCTTGGATCAATCAGAGAGAGAACCTACCATAATGTCTCCTTCGGCCTTAAAATCATCGGCACATGATCAAGCCCAATAGTCCTCTCAGATTCTGCCCTATGATGATATGTTATCTTAATGTCCTCTTTCAATAAACTTCTTCAAGTCAAGCAAGTTCTTGGCTTGAAGAAATGGGGAAGTGCAAACCGGTAATTTTCTTGTCTCTGCAGGTTCTATGCAATTTATCTAATTTCCTGCATACTTCTATCAGAGCCATCTTGTCACTGCAGAACATAGGAAGCCTCAGAGGGGTGCTCTCATAGCCAGCTAGCCTGATATAAGAAAATTTTCTGAATTGAATAAAATAGGCACCGTAGTGCGATATTAGATTCATGGCTTCATCAGAAAATCTTCTAGCAGTGTCACCCTCAAGAAGTCTGACCATGTACATGGTGAAGGCATCATTCACCCTTCGGAAGTTGTGATTGCTGGTCTCTAGGGTGAACTGTGGGCAGTAGGCATACACAGGATCAGCCTTGTGAGCATCAATGTAAGAAAATCCAAACCATTGCCTTGATGCCACCAGAGTGTACATCAGGTATGAAGTCATATAGAATTTCTTCGTTTGCTGCACATTGGACAGCTGCTCAGCTAGGTTCATGCTGATAATTTCTACCCAGTTGATATTTTGAGTTCCTTCGCACACCATGTTGATGAGCGGGCACATCCAGAAATGAAATTCATTAGTAGAGGGCAAGCCCATAACCCGAGCCAGTAGGATTATGAAATCTGACAATTCTTCATTGAAATCTACTCGGAAAAGGGTCTTGGATAGGCGAGATGCTCCCTTCTTAGGGTTTTTAAGCCAAGACTTCGCCACCCGCGCCTTGTAGTTGTCACTGTCTTGATTGAACAGACTTAGGCCTGTGCTTGATTCTGAGAGACAACTATGGCATTATCCATTTCTCGGAATCCTCGGTGTAGTGCCAAATGGCACATCAAGTTTGGTGATGAGCTCCCGTGTATGTTGGTGGTTCACTCGAATGCAGGTTGAAATGAGCTCCACATGAAAGCAATCTATCTCGCACATTGCACAGAGATTGGGAAACCACCAACGAAAGCCAAACCTGCTGTCATGAATCATCTTCTTGCCATTGGTGTAGGGTTAAGTCTCTTTGTCATCCTCGACCAAAAATCACTAAAGTCAAGATGGAAAACTTCACTTCCCCCGATATCGGGCAGCCATGCACTCTAGTGGTGAGATTTGTTCTTGCCCCTAAAATTTGATCTTCATGTTGATGGTAATTCGGAGGCGGAGTTTCTGCATTTCTAGACTTCACGCCTCAGGAATTATAGAGGAAATGGTACGCGTGTAGGAATTTAGATTGTAAGGGTTCGAGCAAAAGATAGCAAGAATGCACTTGTGCAAAACGCATAGGGGGTATGCTCGTTATATAACCGTTTAGGAGAGAGAGGCAATGAATGCACATTTAATACATACCTACCAAATTGAATAAGCAAGATATTCGTAGAGTGGGAAAAGTTAGCACGAATGGCACTTGGTTCATTTGGGACAAAAAGTTCCTCTTCCCAAAAGAACATACTTGGAGTAAACCGACCGATCGGGAACAAAGGGTCTAATTGAACTTGGGACACGCAGACAAAAATATCAAGCTAAAAAACACCCAAAATGACCCAAAAACGTAGATTTTCTCAATTTCGACTTTTAACATTACATTGGGATAACAGAAGAAGACTTAACCTTAAAATTTTAAATTTTCACCTTCTGGTAGGAGTAAGGGGAATTTTGAATGGACAACACATCTTCAAGGACAAGGATGCTCCAATGGTCAACATCATGAAGGTAGAAATACAAAGTGGATGCCTCGGTAACACGAGATGAAGGTTTGATCCTATCTTGGTAATAACAAGAGCAGGAGCCATGCGCACGAGGGAGGTACCAAGACAAAATAACTTGGTTTCAAGAGAAGAGGTCATTCATGGAAAGTATCGAAGGAGATATATCAGACACCATGGATGTTATTCAAGCTTACAAGAGGAGATGTAGTGTCTAAAGGAGCAATCTAGAAAGGAGGAACAAGGAAGGAGAATCAAGGTGTAAAAGGATGACTGGATGAGGTCAAGGAGGTGTGTAAGATGCTAAGGCAAGAGAATATCATTCCTTTACTAGGATCTTGGTTGAGAGAGAAGGTACCACATGCCAGAGAAGAGCATGAGAGATAGGTCTTGCACGTGAACCTTCCCCCTCATAGCCTCGACTATGACAAGGAGATTACATTGAATGCAGTTGTAGATGGATGGCTCCTCAACAATATACTCATTGACACTGGCACGAGGTTAATGTCCTGACCTTGGATGCATGGCATCAGATGGGAAGACCTGCATTACAACCATCTTCAATGTGTTGTATATGGAAAACAAGACTAAGGCAATGCCCATCGGTGTCTTAAAGGATGCAGAGCTATTACTATTCAAGGAGCCAAGTTTACTAGGTACTTTGAAGTCTCGTGCTCACCGAGGTGGAAAATTTCTCAAAGACTACTTGGGTGCCCTTGGTGTTACAAGAATAATGCGGACCTTCGGTTCAATAAAGGGTACATCAGATTTGAGAACAAAGAGGAATGGGTCATTATACCCCTGGTTGATGGGAAGTCGACACCCTATATTGAATTGTTGGGAGAAGAAGTTCTAAAACATTTATGTGCACTCAATTAGAGACCCTGAGATGTTACACCCTACTAACAGAGTTATCTAGTTTGAAGATGCTCAGTCAGTAAGTGATACCACTAGTCTAGCTTGTGAAAATTGGGTGCATGGAACTTACGAATTAATGGGATGGTAGTTGAGAGGGTCGGTGACCAAGGTAACAAAGGTGCACACTGTTAGGTGCCTTGGAGGAAAAGAACTACCCAAGTATTCAGGAGGAGCCTTCCCTGAGATCTTTCTGCAGAGGTAGAAGCTCAGTGGAAGAATGAGAAGGAATGGAGGGAGATGTTAAGTTATGTCTTGCTTGGCACAACATCTCGTTGGTGGGCCACACATCAGGAGAGCCTTTTAGAGTGGTGCAAGGTAAGAATTTCTCTCTCTATCAGATTTTCTATAAGTAATGTACCCACCATCATCAAAGAGTACCATGGGAAGGAGCCCACCTCTTTCCATATCTAGGAGTGTGAACAGGTCTAGAGAGAAGGTGTAAAAGCTTTGCAACCATCCCTCTGGTGCACAAGTTGTATTCTACACTACAAGGTTATGTGTGCGCATGGTACATTCATTCGAGACACACCGCTAGACAAGGAATTGGCAAGAGCTCACGGCTAACCTTATTCAAACCTTTGAGTATCGGAGTACCAAGCCATCGGTTGATAAGGCCTTGTAGGGTATCAAGTGCCTTACCATGGGGGATAGTGCCAGAATGGAAGATAGGTTATTAGAATTATTAGGTGAACTAGGATTGGAGGCACGCTTTGAAGAAATTGAGGAAGCAGAAGAGTTACAGCTTGAGCGTGCATGTTTGGAAAAAGAGAAGGGAAAGTTAGTATATGTGATTGATGGAGAGGAATCAAAAAGCTTAGATGTTATCCATTCTATAGGAACACATGAGGTAGTGGATAGTGCAGATGCTCATGTGCGTGCCTACCATGAGCCCTTAAAGATGAAGAAAGTTAACATCGGTTCGGAAGAAGAACCTAAGGAAGCTATTATTGGGGATTATTGGACAGAGAAGGAAGTATCAAAGATCATTGATCACTGCATGAATTTGAGGATTTATTCCCATGTGGGTATCATGAGCTCAAAGGTGTTCACCATTCCTTGGGGAGATGAAGATAAAAATGAAGGATAGTGCACGCCCAGTTAGAAAAGGCCCTACCGGATGAATCCCAATTTGCACGTGAAGGTTAAGGAGGAGATAGAAAAGATGATAGCTTCTGGGATCATTAAGGTAGTGGAAGAATCAGAGTGGATAAGTCCAATGGTAATCAACATCAAGAAAGATGGGCGGATTAGGATTTTTGTGGACTATAGGGAATTGAATGTAGTTTGTGTCATTGATCCATTTCTGATCCCCTTCACTTAAGATATTTTGAAAGGAGTCACTGGGTGCAAAATCTACTCCTTTATGGATGGATTTTTAGGATACCACCAAGTCCAGATTGTAAAGGAGGACCAGAAGAAGATGAATTTCACCACTGAGTGGGGAATTATTGCATATACAGGTCATGCCCTTTGGGTTAAAGAATGCGCCTGATATATTTTAGCATATAGTGGTGCAAGCATTCCAGACTTCATCCATAAATTTCTTTAGGTCTATTTGGATGATTGGACATTATATGGTCTGGTTAAGGACCATTGTGATAACTTGAGATTAATGTTTGAAAGGTGTAGGTAGTTGAGGATATCCCTCAACATTAAGAAATGTGTGTTTGCTACTCCCTTTAGGACTCTATTGGGGCATATCATATGTAAGGAGGGCTTACTGGTAGATCCCGCTAAGGTTGCAGTTATTGTGGGGTTAAGGGAACCTACTAGCCAGAGCACAATGTGTGGATTCCTTGGACATACGGGATATTATAGGAAATTCATTAAGGGATATGCCAAGATCACCACACCTTTAGAGGAGCTTCTTAGACACAAAATTTCCTTCCATTCGGGAGAGGGCACAAAGAGAGGGAATTTGATACATTAAAAGATAGGCTTATTACCGTGCCTATTTTACATTTTCCCTCTTGGGAAAAGCCCTTCCATGTCCATGTAGATGCCACAGAAAGGCCATTGGAGCAGTGATTGCACAACCAGGTGAGGGGATTGTTGATCATCCTCTCTGTTTTGTGAGCAGGAAGTTGACACCAACAGAGCATAATTATACCACTACCAAGCACGAGGCATTGTCGATGATCTACATGCTCTTCAAGATTAGAAAGTATCTACTGGAAACACCCTTTGTATTCTACACCAACCACATGGCATTAAAGTATTTGGTGAACAAGCCCGTTCTTCAAGGGCGCATATGTCAATGGGTGTTGTTGTTTCAAGAGTTTGAATTCACCATTGTAGTGAAGCCTGAAAAAAGTAATTGTGGACCTGATCATCTGTCAAGAATTGATTCAGGAGAGGACACACAAAGTATTGAGGAAGTAATGCTAGATGCCCAACTGTTTAGGTTGTGGCGTGCGCCCTGGATTTAGAGGAGATTGCAGTATTTTTAAAAGAAGGTGTGGCATCGGATGGAATGAAGGCATTAGAAAAGAAGCAGTTGGCCATACGTGCCACGCCCTACATGTTGATTAATGGAGACTTATACAAATTGGGATGTGATGAAGTTTTACGTAGGTGTGTGTTAGAGCATGAGTGCCGGCCATCATGGAGGAAGCACACGGAGGAAGTGCGGGTGGGCATTACGCAGGTGATGCCACCACGCGCAAGATATTAATGGCAGGATTATGGTGGGAAACCTTGTACAGGGATTGTAGAGATTATTGTAAGGCATGTGACCACTGTTAGTGCATTGGAAAACTAGGAAGGAGAGATGAAATGCCTTTGCATGTCCTATCCCTAGCAGGAACCTTTTGAAAAATGGGTGATAGATTTTGTGGGACCTATTACACTAGCAACATATAGGACTAGGTCACATTATGTCATCACTTGCATGGATTATCTCATAAGGTGGGCAGAGGTAGCCCCAACTAAAGATTACATGGACAGCAATAACGGTAAGGTTCTTATGGGAGAACATTATCATGAGGTATGGATGTCCGTTGAGTTTGACCAATGATAGGGGTACACATTTTTTGAATGAGACTGTGAGGATCTTGTTATCAGAGTTCATGGTGGCTCATCACAAGACTATGCCCTATCACCCACAAGAAAATGGAACCACGGAAGCATTCAACAAAATACTAAGTCATACCTTGACCAAAATCTGTGATGTTGGAAGACAAGATTGGGATGACAAAGTATCGGCAGTGTTATGGGCTTACAGGACTACGTATAAAAGACTAAATAAAGCCACACCTTTTCAATTGGTGTTTGGCATGGAATCCATTTTACCAGTTGAATTTATGTTACCCTCTCTTGAATAGTGTACGTAGGAGGATTAGCCAATGAACAAGCATTGGAAGAAAGAATTGATGAACTAATGAAACTGGATGAGAGACAATCACTTGCTGATGGAGCCAAATAACAGAAAAGGAAAAGAAAAAGGCTTGGCATGATCACCACACTAGAAACAAGAATTTTGAGGTTGGGCAGATGGTGTTACTATATGATTCCAAGATTCTGCACCATCCTGAAAGTTGAAAGTCCATTGGTTGGGTCCCTACACAATTTCATACATCCTTGATTCAGGCGCGTGCCAGTTTCAAGCACTAGATGGGATGGAATTGCCTGGACACTTCAATGGAAGTAGGCTGAAGCCCTACTATAAATAAGTCTTCTTTGTGTTTGTAAATAAGGAAATTTTGCTAGTTAGTTTAGAAGTTTCCTTTATGCATTTTCTTTTCTTATGTTTCCCTTTCGCATTGTTGTTTTGGTTTTGTGCCTTGGGCCCTAGTACCCTTATTGCTATTTTTGGAGAATTTGTGAGTGTGTAGAGGACCACACATCATTTAAGTGTGGGGTGGAGAAAAGTGAAGAAGCACGTGATTAAAGTACCAAGGAAGCTGTGTTAAAGAGCCTTGTTGTGCAGGCTTGGTTGAAAGAGGTAGATGAAGAGAAAAGATAAAATAATTGGTGCCATGATAAAGCTACTTTGGTAGATCGTACATACAAAGGAAAAGGAAGAACCTTTAAAGTAACACGAGGTAGGTGAAAGCAAGAATGTGGACAGAAGAAGTTCCTTTAGTGCAAGTTAAGCATGGACAAGAGTATCCTATTAGGTTGGTTGGGTTACGTGCGGGAAGGTTGATAAGTTTTCATGCATGAAGGGTGCATGAGTGAAGGTGCTTGAAGATGGACTTTGTTTGAAAAATATGCATTAAATGAACAAAGTATGGGGGTAGGTAAAGTAGCATTTAATGATTAGAAAAAGGAAAAACTATAAATAAAGGGTTAGGGGCACTCTCATTTTTACTTTGCAAAAATGAAGAGTTGGAGATATAAGCAAGTGTTATAAACTAGGGTTTTCAGATTCGATTGAGTGGAAGATCTGTGTGATTAAAACGTGAAGAGCTAGTTTGAGATTACAAACTAGAAGGAATTACACGGGTGTGAAAGGAGTGGAAAAGGCACTTTGTCTTGTGAAGATTTTATCCAAGTTAGGGTTCGACAAACTAGGGCACGAGTTTAGAAGAGTTATATCAAGGATCTGAGATCAAAGGTTGGAGAAGAAAGATAGAGTAACAAAGAGAGGGTAGGAGTGATAAAAATACCTCACCATGACACCCAAGAAAGGAAAGGGAAAAGCTAAGGCTAAACAACTAGAACCTAAAGTAGACACAAATGAAGAATGGTATGCAGAGATGCAATACCCAGATGGGGTGATGTTGGGAAAGGAATCAAAATCCCACTTGAGAAGCATACTTTTTAGTGACTATAATCACCACACAAACACCATAGAGAAAGAAATGGAATTGGAATTGGTACGCCCCACTAACAAGTGAACACATGAAGATTTACCCATAAATGATGATGACGTTAAGGTAAAATTGGTGAAGCCGAGCTGTGTTGCAGAACTCTATGATTTTCCTTATTTTGGGAAGCTAGATCACTTGTACTAGTGGTTGATGTCTCGGTGCACAAAGACTATTTCCACTTTATTGGGCGCAAGATGCACATGACTCCCCATTTGATTTCACAATTTATAGGCCTCATATGTGAGGGAGATAACCTAGAAGATGACCTTGGTGACAACGAGGATTTTCAAGAGATAGTCACTGAGTATGTATGCAAGAAAGGGTCACGTTACTATGATATTTCAAACATCAAGGACCTCATTATGAAGATGGCCACACATCTGGTGACTAAGCTGAATGGCCAAGAAAGATGGACACAGGTCAACAAACCTTGGCTATATGTCTGCAAGAAGATTACAAAGGGGACTATATACAACTTGTCTGCATACATTATAGAGATTGTTAAGTGTGCAAAGGAAGGGGACAAGATCCTCTTTGGCAATGTCTTGCTCACCATAGTGTTTGCAGAAATTGGAGTGTCGATGCCTCAGACAAGTTCGTGTGGGAGTACCCAGCTGAAGACCCTTCACCCGTGAAGAGGTTTGAGAAGTATGCTTGTGATACAATGACGGATCCCCACAAAGCATGGCTGGAAAAGTGGTATACGTGCTTGAGGAATGCATTCGGGGCAGAGTGGAGGATCCCTGAACAACTCCCAGTAGCCACTGAGGGAGAAGTTGAGTTCACGGTGTACCAGCACTACTGCTTGGGCAGATTCAAGCTTATTGACAAATCATGGAGCCCTTGGTGCAAGCTTCCTTTCATGTTCACTACCCAATACTTCCAAGTAGGAGTAAACATAATTTAAGGAATCAAAGAAGCTAAGGCTAGAACTAGGAAGGTTAGACTCGGGAACACAGGGAGATGAGGAAGAAGCTGAATTACCCCTAGTGGTAAGTGCATGTACATAGAGAAGTATGTGTCACACAAGATCCAAATGACTAGGCCGATGACACTTCCCATCGCTGAAGGATCCATGACGCATGTGTACATGCACATAAGGCCAAAGTTTGAAAAGGGCACGTATTTGGAGAATGAAATCTCCATACCTGAAGACCCCTTGGGAAAGAAGAAGCCAACGTCTAAGAAGAGAGGTAGAGGAGAGGAAGGAGTACCAAGTGTGCCGACTGCTCAGAAAGTGAGCATGCCATCCACAAGTGCAAAGCCAAGTACCTACATATGGAGAATGAAGTCTCCAAGAAAGGAGAAGATGCCAAGTAGAGGTACCCGAGCAACCCACCACCATGGAAGAATCACTCAAGGAATAAGAGAAGGCCGAATTTCCCGATCGAAGCCACCTCTCGGGGAAGAAGCAAAGGGTGGAGGCAACCGACATCTTGGAGAGATATCTAGGAGAAGGAGAGGATGAGAGTGAAGGAGGTGGCGATGAGGAGGAAGAGCCAGAGAAAGACAAGGAACCTTTGGAACCTCATGTATTTAGTGTCTATGACTCGGAGGAAGGAAGAAGAGAAGGCTAAATATCTTGATCGAAGCCACCTCTCAAGAAGAAGTAGAGGGTGGATGAAGAATCGACTCGGAGGCAACCGATACTTGGACAAGTACTTTGGAGAAGGAGAAGATGAGAGTGAAGGTGGTGGCATCGAGGAAGAAGAGCATAATAAGGGAAAAGAGCCACATGTGTTTAGTATCTATGACTCAGAGGAAGAAAGCAGAGAGAGGAGAAGCAAGAGTTTGTATTTGTGTAGCGCAAGGGCGCACAAGATGAGGAAGGCATCGAAGACACGAAGGCAGATGAGAAGGATTCCAAGGAGCAGGGAGCCATAAGCCTTACAAAAGAGTAGATTAGGAGAGCAGGGGAGCCATAAGCCTTACAAAAGAGTAGATTACTAAGTTAGCAGAGTGAGAAGTGAAAAAGATGCTCAAAGTCCTTGTAGACCAAGAGTTAGAGTGTAGTGTGGACATAGTGCTTAAGGAAGGGAAGGAGGAGAGCATTGAAAAGGAACATGACAGCCTAGGAGGCCCCACTTTGATAGTTAGCTTCCCCAAAGGCATGCGCTTAGGTAGGAGAACTCTGGATATAGAACAAAGACAAATAATGGGCTATGTGGATGACACAAAGAAGGTGTTATGCACATGGTTCCAAAGCACCGTACCCACGGAAAGGCTCCTAGCCATGGGGTCTTTTGAAAAGGATGACACGTACCCTAGGACCAAGAAGATGCTCTCTTGGGTGTTCGAGTCACACATTGATGAGCCAAAATTTGAAGTCTTCTAGAAAGCACTCATCTCGTTGCTAGAATCTAAGGGAGACAACCCCTTGGTAAATGCTCAAGAGATTTTAGACGAGCAAGTATGCAATGCTCGAACAAATTCGTGGTCGAGACCAAGGCTAGGTTGTTCACATGAAATGATAGAATTAGAACATTAGAGGTGAACTTGGGGAAGAAGGAGGAAGAAGCGCAGAGAAGGTCAAGAGTTTAAAATAGGAGGAATTAAGTAGTGCACAAAGGGTGTGAGTTAAAGGAAGAAAAGGTAAAGGTGCTGGAGGTCTACAAGAAGGTGGAGTCAATCAAGAGTGCCATCATATTAAAGCACCTAGACCTTACGCCAATCCCTCAGAGGTACACATCAACTTTGGAATGCTTAGAAGACCTAATGCGCATCCTCACTATGGAGAGGTGACCCTTGGCATTGGAATCTGCAGAAGAAGTGGCCGCATGGTTGAAAGAGGAAGACCGATTGAAGGTAGTAGTAATTGTTACCGAGTACAACCAAGTACTATGGAGATTAAGGTCATTTCCCAGTTTATAGAAGCCACATATGACACATGCGCGGATAGAGATAAGGTGGCGAGCTCCTTGGTCACCACGCTTGAAGTAGAATTGAAAGAGTTCTAAGAAAAGAATAAAGGGAATAGGGCAGAGAGGGACAAGGTTCTAGCTAAGGTAGAAAAGAAATAAGAGGCAATTTAGGCTTTAAGGAGCTCAATTAAGGCCTGGTTAAAGGAACTATATCCTTAAATTACCGTAAGAATGGATAAGATCATAGACCTAGGTAAGGAATTGGAGCAGATTATGGACACTTTGGGTGCCTAGGGAATTGGCCTAAGCTTTGATGAAGTAAGCACCCTGGTGGGCGACCTATGTCAGAAGGTGAAGGATGAGGTCGAAGTGTGGAATAAGCTAGAGGTAGATCTATGAAAGGACTTTCCTAGCCTTTTGAATTGATGCCCTTCCCCCATTTCTTAATTATTTCCCCTATTCTTTCATTCCTTGTTCATTTTTGTAAAGTATAAGTCTACATCTTGGTCCCATAAAACAACTTACCTCTTGGTCAAGTAAATAATTTTTTCTAAGGACGGAGAATAGACATAGTGTTGGGTGATGTTGGGCCCCGGTTTATCACTAAGTATAAAGGCACGTGGGTGCGTGGGATCTCGATTCGGATGGTGCAAAAGGAAAAAAACGTGCAAGAGAAAGGCCTATAGTGCACGTGATGTGTGAAAGGAGGTTTAGGACTTAGCCAATTTGAGCACCTAAGGTAGGACACGTGAAAAGTGTGATCGGTTGCATGTGGATAAGATGCTAGCCTTGAAACAGGTTGGCCCAGAAAGAGCATGCCCAGAATGGAATCTTCTAGAAGATCATCATGAGATGGAATAGAGAGCTCAGGCTTGAAGGAACATGCTCGCATGGAGGACCACATTCGACACTTGGTGACATATCCGAGGGTGTGGAAAGGAAAGTTGGCAACCCGAGAAAGTGATAAATACAAGTTCTGTCGTGGGAAAAAGAGAGACATAGATAGATATATACATAGAGGGAGATATAGCTTGTTAGAGAGGAAGGAGGCTCTGGTAATTGTTGTGAGTGGATATTCGGTTCAGAAAGGATGTACTAAGCATGGAGTTGTATTTTTCTTTTCTATTAGCTTAGCTACATATGTCCAGTGATGCGCATGACTACGGTTTGCACTCTGTGACACTCTATAATGAATCAATGAATATGTTGAGGTTACCTGTTATAAATAGATATGAATATCAATGGGTTTAATGTATATTTCATTCTTATGAGTTCTCTTTCCTTTCATGATATGAATGAATGGTTCTATATTTCTTTTTGTTATAGTATATGTTTTGGAATCTGCTAAAGCACTCGGTTTGAAGTGACTGCAAGGATCTGGAGGCTGTTATAAGCCCTATGGATCTTGTATGTCTCAAATCCTTTCCTAAATACTCTTACAATCATAGATAATGCTTCCCACTAGACTCACATAAAAGAGAGACTCGGTACCCACGCGTGCCTCGGTGAGCGCTCAGCTCTTGGGTGATAGGCCGGCGCATGGGGTTCTTCCTTTTGAGGTAGGATTAAAAATGAATACAAGTCCCCATTTAGAAAATGGCCATGGGGTGGTGATGGGTTGCAACGGCTGTGATGGAGCATGGATGAAATTTCCATACTTCTAACAAAGTACACACTTTCTTACATAGTTGCAATAGTTGGTTTCCATGGTAGGCCAATAGTAGCCTACTCTTAACAATTTCTTGGCCAAAACCATTCCATTAGTATGTGCTCCGCACACCCCTTCATGTACTTCTTTGATCACTTGGACTAACTCTATCATATCGAGACAACGTAATAGATTCCCATCGTAGCCATGACAATAAAGTGTACCTCCTAAAAGGGTATAACAGGCTATTTGGAAAATTAGGATTTGTTTCTTAGAATGAGAGATGTTGGGAGGGAACATGTTGTCTTTGAGATAGGTAAAGATGGGCTCATACCATGGGGAATTGGGACCAACAACATCACAAGCCAGACATGATTCTGCATGTCATATGTAGGTTGATGTAGATTTTCCACAAAGAATGGCATGTCATTACTTTCTAGTGGAATGCGGAGCATAGAACCCATTGTGGCCATAGCATCTGTAGATCTATTTTGCACTCTTGGAATTTGTTCAAATGTGATGCACAAAATACTCTTTCAGAGTTTCTACCAACTTCTTGTAAGGTATGAGTTTTTCATCCTTAACCTTGTATTCATCATTAACTTGCTTGATAATTAACTGAGAATCACCCACAATCTTAACATGGTGAATGTCCCATTTGATGGTGAGCTTCATCCCTATGATAAGTGCCTCATACTCTACGATGTTGTTCATGCAAGGAAAACCCAGACAAAAATCCTGCGGTATGGGGTCGCTAGAAGGAGTAATGAGGACCACACCTACGCTGAACCATGAAAAGTAAAGACCCATCAAAATGTATCTGCCACATGATATATTCTTCAATGTACAACAATGAGGCATCTGGAAGATCTAGATTCAAAGGTTTAGTGCCTTGCAAAGGTGCTTCTGCTAATTGATCAACGAGTACTTGTCCCTTAACCGACTTCTGATGCACAAACTCTATGTCAAATTCACTTAGTAGAATGATCCAATTAGCCATTCTTCCTGTGAGGGTGGGTTTAGATAGCAAGTATTTGAGCAGGTCAACTTTGGATATAAGCTTGGTTTTGGTATTCAATAGATAATGGTGAAGTTTTTGAAAAGTAAAAACAACAGCCAAATAAGATTTTTCAATTTGGGGATAGTTGAGCTCATAAGCGATGAGAGTGCGACTAAGGTAGTACACCAATTTTTCTTTGTGACCAAGGTCATATTGGGTGAGCAACACACCAATAGAAAATTGAGTAGTAGAGATATAAAGCAGAGCAGCTCACTAGGAGTTAGAGGCATGAGGATAGGTGGATTGCCGGGTATTTTTTAAGCAAGGCAAAGGCTTGTTGTTGCTCTCGGTCCCATATATGAAAGAGATCCTTTTTAAGTAGGTGGGTGAATGAATGACACTTATCAGCAAGCTGGGAGATGAAGTGGTGAATAGCCTGTATTTTTCCTTGCAAGCTACGTAATTGCTTAATGTTCTTAGGAGGAGGCATCTCAGTAATAACAAACACTTTAGCAGGGTCTACCTCAATTCCCCTTCTTGATACAATGAAGCCCAACAATTTTCCTGATAGCATGCCGAACACACATTTCTTTAGATTCAGATCGGACCTTATATTCTCATAGGTGCTCAAAGATACGCTGCAAAATAGTAGGGTGATCTTCCCTTGTCTTATATTTTCTGAGAATATCATCCACATAGTCTTCCATGATATCATGGATCATATCATGGAAAATTACTATCATTTCCCTTTGATAAGTAGCTCCTATGTTTTTGAGACCAAATGGCATTACCTGATAATAGAAGGTACCCCAAGGAGTTGTAAAAGCTATTTTGTGTTGATCTTCATCAGCTATCTTGATTTGGTTGTAACCTGAAAAGACATCCATAAGAGATAGCATCTCATATCCTGTTGTTGAATCCATAATCATATCAATATTTGGTAGTGGAAAATCATCCTTAGGGAAAGCTTTATTAATGTCTCTAAAATCCATGTAGATTCTTTGATACCGACAGGATTTTTCGGATAGGGATGATGTTGGATATCCATTCGAATAATCAATGGGCTAAATGAATCCTGCCACAAGCAATCTTTCTAATTCTTCTTTAACCAATAAGGCCACCCTTGGGTGCATATTTTGAGCTTTTGCTTAATAGGCTTAGTGTCTACATGTACAACTAAGTTGTGCATGAAAAAATTTAGATCTAATCCTGACATATCCTTATAGGACCATGCAAATACATCTATAAAATCTTGTACCATCATGGTTAACATTTTTGTTCCCATGCTGAGAGTGATGCTCCCAATTTGACTATTTTGGGTCCTCTTCTATACCAATGTTTACATTGATAGTTTCCTCTACTAGTAACTTTGAAAGTCTTCCATATGCATAGGATCGGGGGAGGAATGTTGAGATCTTCGTCCAAGGATGTCTCCATGAGATTTTCATCCTTGGTGTGGTCACTTTTAGTGTCCTTTGATTTTTACACTGTTTGTCAACCAAAGGCCTCAAAGAGTTTTCACTATGCAACTTGGACTTTGGTTTTGCCGAGGATTTGTTTTGGAGCTTTTTCCTCACTTTTTCTTAAGTTTTGCTGACCATGAAGCTCACCTCCTCACCAAAGTAGGCATAGGTATCCAAGTCAATATAGAAGCCCTTCTT
The DNA here is from genome assembly GCA_018340775.1 of Taxus wallichiana var. yunnanensis. Taxonomy (NCBI): domain Eukaryota; kingdom Viridiplantae; phylum Streptophyta; class Pinopsida; order Cupressales; family Taxaceae; genus Taxus; species Taxus wallichiana. The sequence goes on from CM031239.1 coordinate 1,196,472, forward strand.
GTGGTCTCCAATGGGAATTGTATCTCGAATACCCATGAACTCTATGATAGCTTCATCATTCTCAAATAGGTCTAGTGACATATGACATTATTGGTCCCATTCAATAAGGGAAGGGTAAACAAGGTCAAGTGTAGGTTCCATAGGGGTTATGGTTAGGATAGTGGTATTCATGAATAGGTTCATGGAGGAAAGATCCTCATATTGGCTACAATGGGAATCTGTATCGTTGTCTAGATAGTCAGAGCTATCCTCATGTTCAGAGCAAGTAGCATCTTGATCATTAGGATGTGCCCCATAAGGATGAATTCCAATGCCATATCTTTCTGTTTTAAAATACGGGAGAGGTATTGGTTCTCGTTGTCCTTGCTCATTTCTTCCACATCCTAGGCCCTTGTAGCCCATGGAGTACATCATTCTACTAGATTTCTCATATTCAAGGGTTTGATAACAGGTTGATGAGTATCCTCTAGGACCCAAGTCATAGGTGGATCCAACAATTTTTCTTCAGCCAACAAGCCTCTAGGTAAAAATGACCCAATAGTTTTCTCATTTCTAGGTCATCTAAAATGATAGTTGGGTCGACCTCTAGTCTTTGGTGACAATGAGAGGTCTGAAACCAAGAGGGCTTGTTGTACATTATATTCTCCATAGCCATATTCTAGGATCTTCATTTCCCATGAATCAAAAGGAGAAGTGGATGTAGAGGCACCATGGGTGCAAGAACTGAGAGAATCCGAATCTACCTGGGACTCCATGGCTTCAGATTGAGAGGAACAACTATATCAGGTGGAGGGACACGCATATGTACCCTTACATGAAAAACTATTGAGAGCTCTATAATGAGTGAAGGGCTCTGAATCTCCTTGTATTGTAATAGTGTGTCCCTCATGCTTTAGTTTAATGCATTGATGTAATGTTGATGACACGGCCTGCATGGTATGAATCCATGGTCAGCCTAGAAGTATATTATATGGAAGTTCCAAGTCCAAGACATGGAACTTTGTTTAATGAAAAATGAAACCCACTTCCATGGGCAACGTGATTTTTCCCACTGAATCCCTTTCTGCATTGTTGTAAGTGGTGATAGTAATGATGTTTGACTCAAGATCTATTTTAGTATGTCCCAACTACTTAACCAACTTTAGCATGCATATGTTCAACCCTGATCCGTTGTCCACAAGCACTTGTTTGATCTTCTTACGGGTAACAAATACCTCAATGTACAAAGGAAGATTATGCATTGGATTTTCAGCTAGGATTTCCCTATGATCAAAGGTGACGTGTTCAACAAGATAATGTGTGCTACTGCAGCCCGAAGATGTGTAGGATCTATCTCTAATGGCACTCCTGACCCCTAAAGATTTTGGTACATAATGTCTTTGTGTACATTTGATATCTTAAGAAGATCCAAGATCAAAATCTTGGTAGATGTTTTCTCAAGTTGCTCTAAGAGGTCATACCTACCACTTGGTGGGGTTGATGGAGAGGGTTCAGGAATCACAAGGTGGGCACACCTTGTTACCATGGCGCAATCCTTTCCCTTGATTCAGATGGTGTTGACATGGTCAGTAGGAGAGTGAATACATCCAATAAGTGAATCATAATGATTTTTGTCTCTTTTGGTGTATAAATAATTCATTGCTTTATAACTCTGGGATGACTCTCCCTAATCCGGCTTTGACTCTTCTGATTTACCATGCTTGGGGAATGGTTCTTTATATATCCCCATCTTTTCATTGGGTGTTTGATTTTCTTTGGGTTTTCCACCTCTATCTCCCCATTGTCGATGAGGTCTTGAATATAGTGACGAAGTTACATACATTTTTATGTTTTATGTCCTTTGACATGATGTAATTTGTAATAGTCATGCTCCTTGTACCATGATGGTTTTGGAGCATTGTCATCAAAGGGTTGTGTCGTAGGGTACGTCACCATGTGAGCCACATCTAATTGTTTTAATATAACTAACAAAGGATCATTGAGAGGAGTGAACATTCTTCACTTTGGTGGTGGTTGAATAGGTCCTTTGGTCAGTTTAAAAGGTTGACCAGTTTGAACCATTTGTACACATTTGGAATCTGTGATCCCGTCACCCACCATGTTTTTGTTTTTGTTAAATATCTTCAGCTTCTCCGTAGGTTTAACACTATGATTATCCTTAGATTGTGACTTAAGAGTTCCTTTGGCAATAAGGGCTTTCTCTATTTGAACCCCCTTTTCAACGACCTCCTCAAAAGTGCGAACACAATGCATTTGAAGGTGGAAAGCAATGTCTAGATTTAGGTTGGGCACAAAGATACTTACCAATTGTTTTTCAAGGAAAGCGCAAGGGAAGCGGCTAGCTATCCCTCTCCACCATTGTAGGAAGTTGGAGAAAGTCTCATTAGGGTGTTGTTTAGTGCTACATAAATCTACCATGGTGATATCACTTTCTATATTGTATGAGAAGTGACGCACAAACCTCTCTGCCAATTTTGCCAGGTAAAAATAGACCCCGAGGTAAACGAGTAAACCACTCCAAGGCTTGACCTCCTAGACTCTTGGGAAAGAGTCATATGAGATAATTATCACTATAGGACACCTCTTGACACACCATATAGAAATCCTTGACATGATCATGTGGATCTCCCTTCCCTCTATATTTGTCAAATTTTGGCATGTCGAATTTTTAGGGAAAGGTTGAAGTGTCATAGCTTTGTCAAAAGGATGGGGACATAGTTCTTCATATTGATACTTTCTAATGCTCCCCACATTGCTCTCTTGAAGACTTGCGAGTGTTTCTTTCATAGATTGTACTTCTTGTGTGAGAAATTGTTCTTTAGTGGGAGAAGCGGGGATATATACTTGATGATACTCCGCATTGTCTTCTCCTTGATTTTCTCTATGGAGTTCACTGATTTTGACCTTAGGCCTTGGTTTTTGGACATTCTTTCTTGCTTCCTTTTGTACATGAGAGGTTAGCAAGGCTAATTTTTGGCTAAGGTTACTAATTTTTTTTTGAAGGGTGACCTCTTCTTCCAAAGGTTCCTCCTCTTCCTGATATTGTGGAGGTTCTTCAACATTCTCGTGTCCTGACCTGATTTTACGTGGCACTTTGATAAAGGGTATTCTATGTCCCACTACATTATCATTTCCTACGTGTTAGAGGTAGAAGCATGTCTGTGTGTTAAAATATCCTCCATGTTGATAAGGGGTCACTCCTCCTCATTGGCGTTATTCGTAGGTGGGATTGTTTCATTTTCCATGGGTAGTTTGGCCCTAGTTCTACAACCTATGCTAACACCCTATCCTTGTTTCTAAAAAGGAACTCATCTAATAAGGTGGGGTCAAAGTCAAATTCCACATGTGGGGATTCTAATTCATCACCACTATGATCAACCATGTCTTCTATCTCTTTTTCTATGGAAAATAGAGGCCCTAAATCATGTCCAATAAAAGGGTTCGACCCTTGTCTATTTGAGGCTTCCCAAGCTTGCGCTTGTTGTGCCTCATATGTTTGCTTCTTGAGCCCTAATCATGTTTTGGGAGCCATGATTTGCAATAGTTTTACTAAGGTAAGTTGTAAATGTGTTCAAAACTTCGTGACCACACCTAAGTGAAATGCAAGATGAATGTCAAGAATATGAATGAGTGTAAATGTTAGAATACCAATGTGATAGAATGATAAATCAATAGTGACACAATGTTTGGTACCTAAGCCTATCAAATGAATGAAGTACTTCCTAGATTTTGCTTCAAAAAGTAGTTGGTGTTGCAAGATAATTAACGAGATGTCCTCACTTATGCCAAGTTCAAGGGAATGAACAAGACGTAAGTAAATACAAGAAGTTAATGTGACCTCCTAACAAGGTATACTAGAAGCAAGCTCAAATTCAATTAATACCTATATCCCAAAAAGTGCCAGTTATAATTTGTGAGTGACACAACAATGTCACCAAGATATGTGATATCAAGATGATATTGATATAACACGCACCAGCGGTAACATGTAGCACTCTTCAAAATCGAGGTAATAATAGAGTCAAACTAAAAGCTCAAAGTATAACTATGAATTGTTAGAATGTGTATAGCATAACCTTACAATATGGGTATTTAGGTCAAGTTTACAAGAAACAAGACGTAAATACCAAAATTGTAATGATACGATATAAACAAGGTAACCTTTCTAAGAAAGCTCAAGATGATGAACCATGCCTAACTACGATGATGATCCAATGATATGAATATGCCTCCACACACTTTAGACATTTACCTTACCTAGCTTGCAAACATGGATGGGTGTAAACGGATAAAAAAGTGGTAAAACAATCGATTGGTAACACAAAGGTATTCACCCTTCTTTTGATCAACAAAGTTTCAAAAGAATGTGAAGGAAGTAAATCAAAATGGGGATGAAAAATGTTGGCTTTACTTTGGCAGAGTTTTGCCTCGCCCTAAGGCAAGTAAAAAACTAAGTGAAAGTACCACATCACACGTTTCATGATGATGGATGGCTCACAACTCAATACTATTTTGAAATGGTCAAAGTGGGCTCCTGGCCAAAGAATATCTTCCTAGGTGGTTCTCTCTGTCCTAGGTGTTACAAAGTTGTCTTAAGCAAGCGTGATTTACCCAAATAGTCCCGACTATCTTGGGAGTATCTCAGCTTTACTTTACCCCCTTTGAGCACAAAGGGAAACTAGTGCATCCATGTGTGCTCTCACTAGGGTCACCATACGGACAACCGGTAATGCTATCTCACAAGGTAATACTAGTCAAGTAGGTAGTGTAGATCACTTCCCATTTCATCCACAAGGTTCCCTCTTACGTGGAATACTTTGGGGTTCCTAGTACCACCCCCATTGTTGTAGCTTAAGGTGTTATGCCAAAGGGGTTATGTTCTAGTTGAGCGGATAGGGATGTACCCTTTTCTGAAACCTGCAATACAAGTGTTTTGAATATGTTGTTCTTTTTATCTTGTTTAATTTAGATGTGGTTTGCTTGAACACCTTTTGGCAACCTGTATGACAACTGTATTAGTAGTTTTTGACTTCATTTCGATTCCACCTTTCTTTGACAAGCGTGTGTTTTGGTCCTGCACAACGAGTTTAGTAGTTTTCCATAAAAAGAGTAAACATCATTTCTGATTCTCAAGATTGTCCAAGGATGCAAGAGAAGAGCATACGTGATGTTTCCAAAAATCTAAGAAGATATCAAATGGAAAAACACTTTAATTCAAACACACCAAGTTAAACCATTCCAATTCAGATATTCCTAACAATTTCAAAGCATCAAAAAGACCTAAGAATCATTTCTGATTCCCAAGATTGCCCCAAGGGATGCAAGGGAAGAGCATACATGACCTTATTCTTATAAGAAAACATGCAAAGGTTTATCTAATCTAGCAAAAACATGCAAACATACCCTAAAAAAATAAGCATTAATTAGATGAAAACCTGTAAAGAAGTTAGCACCCTAGCACCCTAATTTTAAGAACACGAAAGATACCTATGCCCTTGATTTGGGCGTGTGCATGCGGTTAGGGTGGATGCACCACTCTATATTTTCTAACTTACAGTGCACCTACGCCACCAGAAAGGTGTGTGCGCTAAGATAAGGGTGTGTGCACCAATGAGGTAAACAACAACATTAGGATCGATAGAGTGCCTATACCACTAGAGAGGTGCTTGCACTATGATTAGGATGTTTATGCCACAACCAATAAAAGTAGTGCTCAATTCTGATAGAGCACCTACACTACTAGAAAAGTGCCTATGCCACTAGAGAGATGTTTGTGCAGGTTAGCGAATATGTGCTTTGGTTTGATAGGTTTTCATGTTGTAGTGAAGGTATAGTATGAAATGGCGTCTGCGCCCGGGTTAGTGCACCTATGCCCTAGTAGGGTATGTGCGCCGGGGTTAGTGCATGTGCGCTAGGGTCAACAAACATAGATTCAAGGTTTGATAGTGCATCTGTGCCACCCGAGAGGTGCTTACACCAGAATAAGTGTGTTTGTGCCCCTATTAGTGTGTATGCACCACTCCTGCAACCAAAGTATGGAAAAAAACACAACAAAGCTCACAATACCTCAAATTTTAACAAGTTAGCTTGAAATTGACAACAACCCATTAAAATGATAACTATGAATGAGAACCTACACATATAATATTAGAAAAAATCCCAAGAAATTGAACATTAATTACTACATGTGCATATCAAAGGTTAGCCAAAACAATAGAATTCAAGCTAAAAATGCTAAGGGACTAGGGATCCGGTCCCACTGGTGTGCCATATGTGTGCATGTATTTGTGCTTAAGCTAAGTTAGATGAATAAGAACTACCACCTAAATAGTTCTATAACAAAGCTAAGACAAAATCTAAGCACCATCAAAGATGAGAGCTAAACAAGATTAATACTAAGCATAATGCATTAACTTCAAATTAACATGCTAAAGTATTCAAACCTCTACTCCTCTAGATTACAAAAAAATAAATTGGACCTATGTAGACTCCATGGCAATCAAATTAATTGGTTTCATCATCAAGAACCTAGGAATGGGAGCTCATCAAATCTTGGCTACAAGACCCTTTGACTATCCCCATATGACCCAAGCACTTGGCTAGAAAATGCAAGAAAGGAGGCTTAGCTCTTCAAATGGTGAATTCCCCAAGAGTAACAAAGGAAAAGCTTATAGTCTATTTGTTATGTGCTTAACTCTTGTCTTCTCAAGAAATTTAGGTGTAAGTGTAAAGGTAGGAGGAGGGCTCTTTATATAGCCCAATGGATAAAGGAATCACTACATCCCTTTGCATGTGGGATAATAGAGATGTTGAGTTAGTTATGGATAAGGGGGGTTTAGATAGGGTTGAGTTAACTTTAGGAGGGTTTAGCTTGTCCTTTAGTGACTCATGTGGATAAAGGGGGCTCATTAATTAATCAAGATGATTTAATTAATAGATGTGCAAGCTTATAAAAGCTTTTAGAGGAATATTAGCATGATTTAGACTATAGAAGGGGATTAAATCAATTAAATATTGATTTATTGGTTAAATGAAAGGGGAAGTTAATTAATTAATAATAATTAATTAGTCTAGATAGAAGGGGGATTTATTAACGGAAGGTCGTTAATTAGGGTATTTGTTGGAATAGGTGACTTAATTAATTAGCGTAGTGTAATTAATTAATGATGATCGGAGAGAAGGTTGAGTGCTCTTGACAGTATGTCACCAATTTGTAGGAAGGGAGATAATTAGCATAATTTAAGTATTAAATTGCTCGGGCGTACTTATAGGTGTCTACACCTACCATTGTATTAACAATAAATGTGTATTTTTCCACCAAGCCAACCTTACACACATTCACTTACGTGCCCAATCTTACACGAAATATTCTACAACCTTCTAGAGCAGAAACAATCCATCCTGATAGAAGACTCTTATGTGTGTGTGTCAACAGCGGCAGAAGGAACTTCTTTTGTCCTCTGATTTTTTCTCTCACCTACCTCATGTTATTCTTGCGATTCTTCCTCCTATGTACATGGTTTCTCTAAATTATTCTCCTGATACCAACCATTTTCATCCACCTCTTCTTCCATGCACTTCCTTCATCTGAGCCATTTACTTTATCGCAACTTCTACTACCAGTTCAACTTGTATTATAGGCCTATACTTTGCATCACTCCACCCCACACTAAAATAGATGTGTGGTCCTCTATGCATGCACAACCTTCAAAAAGTAATGTGGTTATTGGCACCCAAGGTGTAAAAAAAACAATAGAACAAATGACGAGAAAGGGAAACACAAGAAGTAAATTACATAAAGGGAAATTCTAAACTAACTAGCAATAATGCCTTATTGCAAACACCTAGAGGACTTATTTATAATAGGGTTTTAGCATAATCCCATTGAAATAGCTCAGGCAATATCGTCCCATCTAGCACTCTCAATTGGCATGTGCCTGAATCAAGGATGTCCGAGATGATATAGGGCCCCAACCAATGGACTTTCAACTTTCTGAGATGGCACAAAAACTTGGAATCATATAACAATACCATCTTCCCAACCTCAAATTGTTTTTTTTGATGTGGCGATCATGCCATGATTTTTGTTTATCCTTTTTAGCATTTTGAATCCACCTGGCCAATGATCATCTCTCATCCAATTTCATCAATTTGTCAATCCTTTCCTCTGTTCATCATCCAATCCTCTTACATGCACTATACACAGAGAAGGTAACATGAATTCAATGGGTAGGATAGCCTCTACACCAAACACCAATTGGAATGGTGTGGATTTATTCAACCTCTTGTAGGTTGTCCTATACACCCATAGAACTATTGATACTTTTTCATCCCAATCTTATCTACCAACATCACAAATTTTTTTCAGTATGACTCGAATGTTATTAAATTCCTTGGCATTTCCATTTTCTTTTGCATGGTAAGGGGTAGTCTTATGATGAACCACCATGAAATCTGCTAACAGAATCTTGATGGTATCATTTAGGAAATGTGTACCCCTATCACTAGTTAAGCTCAATGGGAATCCATACCTTGTAATAATATTTTCCCATAGAAACTTGGTTGTTGTAGCCATGCTGTACAATCCTTGGTAAGTTCCTTCTACCCATCTTGTCAAATATTCTATGCAAGTGATTACATAGCATGATCCCATCCTACGTGTAGCTAGAAAATAGGGCCTACTGAGAATCTATGGCCCACTTTTCAAATGGTTCTGTACTTGGAATAGGGAAAAAATGAATTTCATCCCTCCACCTTGGTTTGCCAAGGCACTGAAATGATCACATGCCTTGCAATACTCTTTGCAATCTTGATATAGGATCTCCCACCATAACCTAGGATTACAATATCTTATGCACAAAGTGGCATCCCCACATATAATGTCCACCTACACTTCCTCTATGCACCTCCTCCATAGTAATCAAGCGCTCATGTTTTAACACGCACCGGCACAACACTTCATCATGTCCTATCTTGTACAAGTAACCACTAAACAACATATAAGGTGTGGTGTATATGGCTAACTACTTCCTTTCTAATGTTTTCATCCCTTCTAGTGCCACACCTATTTTGAGAAACACCGTAATATCCTCTAAGTCTAAGGGTGCATGCCACAACCTAAATAATTACACGTCTAGTATGGTATCCTCAATGCTTTACGTGTCCTCTCTTGAGTCAATTCTAGACAAGTGATCGGGTCCAGAATTACTCTTTCCTAGCTTGAAAACCACTTTATCAACTCAAATTATTGGAATAGCAATACCCATTAACATATGCACCCTTGTAGAATGGGCTTGTTTACCAAGTATTTTAATGTCATGTGGTCCATGTAGAATACAAATGGTGTTTCCAGTAGATATTTCCTGAACTTGTGCAACATGTAGATCATGGATAGTGCTTCACACTCGGTAGTGGTGTAATTTTGTTCTGCTAATGTTAAATTTTTGCTTGCAAAACACAAGGGATGGTCAATAATCCCTTCACCAAGTTGTGTTAGTATTGCTATGATGGTTGTTCTAGAGGCATCCACATGAACATGGAAAGGCTTATCCCAAATAGGGAAATGGAGAATGGGTGTTATGACAAGCCTATCCTTCAAAGTGTCGAATGCCCTCTATTGTGCCTCTCCCTAATGAAAGACACTTTTTGTTTAAGTAATTCTTCTAAGGGCAACGACGATCTTGGCATATGCCTTGATGAACTTCCTATAGCAACTTGTATTCCCAAGGAATCTACGTATGACGCTTTGGCTAGTAGGCTCTCCTAAACCCACAATGAGTATAACCTTGGTAGGATCTACTAGTAAGCCTTCCTTGCATATGATATTCCTCAAAAGGATTCCAAATGGGGTAGCAAAGAAACACTTCTTGATGTTGAGGGATATCCTCAACTATTAACACCTTTCAAACATTAGTCTTAAGTTATCACAATGGTCCTTGACTAGACCATACACAGTCCAATCATCCAAATAGACCTGAAGAAAGTTATGGATGAAGTTTTGAAAGGCTTGTACTACAATGCGTGAGAACACAACATGCACATTCTTCAATCCAAAATGCATGACTATATAGGAAAAACTTCCCCATTCAGTGGTGAAAGTTGTCTTTCTTTGGTCTTCCTTTGCAATCCTCACCTGGTGGTACCCTGAGAACCCATCCATGAAAGAGTAGACTTCACACCTGGCCACTCCTTATAATATTTCTTCAGTAAATGGGGTTGGGAAGGGATCAATGACACATACTACATTCAGTCTCTCTCGTAGTAGTCAACACAAATCCTGATCCTCTTGTCCTTTTTTATGCTAATGACCATTGGTCTTATCCATTCTAACTCTTCCATAGCCTCAATGATACTTGACACTATCATTTTTTCTATCTCCTCCTTGACCCATACGCACAAATTTGGGTTCATCCGATATGGCCTCTTTTAGATCAGTGTGCACATTCCTTTAACTTTATCCTCATCCCCCCAAGGAGTGGTGGATGCCTTTAAGTTCATGATACCCACGTGGGAAAAAATCTTGGAACTCGCATAATAAATCAATGATCTTTGAGACCTCCTTCTCGACCAATAGTCTCTAATGATAGCTTCCTTGGGTTTTGCTTCTGACCCAATGTTAACCTTCTTCATTTTTAGGGGCTCATGGTAAGCGCGCATCCTTTCATCAGCATTATCTATAACATCGTGCACACCTACGAGTGGTTAACATCCGGACTTTGCACTTCCTCACTATCTATGACATAAACCATCTCCCCTTCTCCTTTTCTATGCACATGTGCTCAAGATATATCTCCTCAAATTCATCCTCATCAAAGCGTGCCTCTAAATTGGGCTCACCTAGAAATTCTAGTAGCTTTTTTTCTACCATGGCACTATCCACCATCGTAAGGCACTTGATCACTTATGCCTTATCCATGATGGCTTGTGCTCGATATTCAAAAGATTGGGTGAGATCGGTTGTCATCTCTTGCCAATTTCCCGTCTATTGGCGTGCTTTGAGTGGATATACCATGCACATGAATAACCTTGTAGTGTGGAATACATCTTATGTACCCATAATGATGGTGGAAAGGCCTCTATGCCTCCTACCCAAGCCTTCTCACAAGCTTGGATGTGGAGCAAGGTGGGCTCCTTACCATGATATTCTTGGATGATAGTGGGTGTGTTGCTTCTAGATAATCTAACAGAGAAGGAAATCCTCACTTCATGCCATTCTAAAAGACTCTCGCGGTGTGTAGCCCACCACCATGCTATAGTCCCAAGTAGGATATAGTTCAACATCCCCCTTCTTTCATCCTCACTCCTCCACTAAGCTTCCATGTCCCGTAAGAAAATTTTAGGGTATGCTCCTCCAGAGTAACTTGGAAACTTCTTTTCTCCAAGGTGTTTTACTTGAGTGTTCGTTAGTCACTCTTATTCTGAGACCCCCTCAAGTGTCGCCCAATTAACTCATAGGTCCCATGCACCCAATTTTCAAATGATATGATTTTTGTATCACTCAAAGACTAAGCATCCTCAAATTTGATAACTCCTTCGTATGATGAACTATCTCGGGGTCTCGATAGAGTGCACATAAATTCTATCAAGGACCTCTTCTCCCAAAGGTTTAGTGTAAGGTGGTGACTTCCCATCCATTAAAGGGGTGATGACCCTTTCTTCCTTATTCTTGAAACTGATATATCCTTTGTTAAACCTTAGGTCAGCATTGTTCTTACAGCACCATGGGCACCCAAGCAATGCTATAAAATTGTCTACCTTGGCAAGCACCAAGACTTCAAAGTCTCCAGTAAACTTGGCCCCCTGAATGGTGATCATTGTATCCTTCAATACTCCAATGGGCATTCCCTTAGTTTTTTTCCATATACAACACATTCAAATATGGATATAATGCAGGCCTTCCCATTTGATGCTAGGAATCCAATGTAAGAACATTGACTTCTACTCTCGTGTCAATCAATATGTTGCTCAATAGCCAACCATCCACAACGCATTCAGTGTGATCTCTTTGTCATAGTTAAGGATATGGGGAGGGAGGTTTGCATGCATACCTATCTTTCCCATTCTACTCAGGTGTGTGGCATCTACTCCCATAGCTATTCTCCTAGAAAGGGAATAATATTCTCTTTCCTTAACATTTTGCACACTTCCTTGACCTCATCCAGGTCCTTCTGCAAAGCCTCAACATTCCTTCTTTGCTCTTGCTTCCTGGACTACTCCTTTAGACATTGGATTTCTCCCTATAAACTCCGAATGACATCTATTATCTCTTGATACACTTCCTTCTAGTGGGAAAGGTCTGGATACTTCTCATGCACCACTTCTTCTCTTGAGACTAGATTCCTTTGCCTTGGTACTTCCTTGGTGCGTGTAGCCTCTGCTCATGTTGTCACCAAAACAATTTCTAATCCTGACTCACATGCCACTCTATGCATCCATTGTGTGTCATTCTTCTTTATACTCACCATCCCAACACCTTTTTCCTTCTCGGTGTTGTTGGCTCATGTGCTCAAACAACTTAGGGAACTCCTCATACTTATGCTTCTTCCCGCACCATGAGTACTGCAATAAATTTAGACACTCACACTGTAATGTTATGTAGATCCACAATTATAGCAAGTTCCTCATGGGAACTCACTTATTCCTCCTCTCGTGGTTACTATGACCATAGAATCCTCCACAAAAACCTCTCCCACATGCCCCTCCATCTACACATCCTTCATAATGGTGATCATCTTCCTTGGAACTACTGGCAAGGCTGGTCTAGCACACACCATGATCAATGGCCTCATGGATTTGGTCAATAAGCCTACAATCCTTAGTATCATGGGTCGTAGAGGTGCAGATCTTGCAGTAGCAAGACACATTCTTTTGAATTGTGTGCTACAACAAGGGACATCTACTTGCATCATGGTCCCCATGAAAAATTTCACAGTCTACTTGCTATGATGCATACTATCTTAGGGAAACTATCCTTGGCATGCCCTCTACTTCACAATCCACACACCAAAGACCACTATGAGTCTCATGTGCAAATTTTGTAGAAAACTTCTCTAATTTCTTGGCCATAGTAGTGATTTGAGCCTCCAGAAAAGGGCTCACACTAGTATCAACACTCTAACTACTTCAACATGTAAGGTAGCCTCTATAGCCTCACATGGTTCAGTGAATGTCTTATGTGATAATGCCCTCCTAAACGGAGTGATCAACCCTCAAAAAAACCATTGAGTAAATTGTGAAGGGTGAGTTTCATATGATAGTTTTGATAAGAGAGTTTTAAAACATGCATCATACTCTTGCATAATCTCTACCATTCCATGTTGGATCTCCTTCAAAGCACCGATGCTCTTTTGGTCGAACTTTGGTGTATGAAACTCATAGGAAGGAATTATTTAATGCAATGTAGTCTACTACCATATAATAGGGTCTTAATTCCAATATACCAGTTATGTGTGTGCCCTTGCGAACATTGTTACAAACTGACTTGCCTTCCACTCGGGGTAGTGATCCCCTTTACGCACCATAGTAATTCACACTTGTGCATGTGTTCCACAACATCCTCTATACCTTGGTAATCTGGTAAGTGTAAAGACATTTCAAAGAATACCTAAGGAGGTGGCTATGGCCCCTGTCCTCCTAATCCGATCTTTGTTCCCTCCGGTGTTTCCTCCAAAGTGTTCCCTCCACTAGATCCATTGGATCCACCAGGTCCTATGCCTCCAAATCCACCAGTTCCACCTCTAGATCCTCCTATAACTAGTAATGGGCCTAAAGTGGACACACCTAGTGTCCCTAATGTCCCACTGAACTACATGCCAATGGTCTATGAGATTGCTCCACTTCTAGAAGTGTATCCCATGCCACTCCCAGATGCATTTCCCAAACCTTGTGTACTTACACTTTGCCCAAAAATTCCTCCAAACACCAGAATGGTATGTGTAGCCATGGATGTTCCAAATGAAAAATTATATCTCCTAGGTGTTGATCGGTCACTCCCACCGATACCAACTGGGTTATCAATACTTCTCCTTTGATTTGGAAAACCAAGCGCTAGGGGTTGGTTGCTAAGTGGGTTCACATGCACATCGGTAGTTCTTATTTCTCCATGCAACGAACTCTCAAGAAAAGATGAAGGGGCCTCTCTCTGCGCTTTCCAAGATGGGGTAGCATAGACTATTCAGGCTCCACGTATTCCATGTGAACTTTAACACACTCTCACAATGTCTATCTCCATAGATCCATCACACTTGCAACCTCACATTTTCTATTCATCTCACTTTCATGAGCTTCATTATACTTGATCCATCTCTCCTCCCCTTCCTTTTCATCATTAATGTTCACAATCTTCCTCCAACCTAACTTCCTCTCCCAAAGCTCGAGTAGCTTAGCTAGTGATGGGGAATGCTTCTAAACTCAAATTAATGACCAAGATCTTCATAGCCAGAGAAATAACACTCAAAAATGATCCTCTAGGATCCCTCAGAAACTCAAAATCAACAACTTCTGGGAAAGAATACATCAAAATGGAGTATTATAAAGTGTAACTAGCCGGTTGTACTCCCTTCCACTAGTGATCAATAACATGCATCCAAGTCAGATCTACATCTTGTAGCCTCTGATAGTCATCTTGGGTCCATACATGTGATCTATAGTACCAACTTGATCTGGATGCGTATGTTGAAATTTATTCATATAGCTCTACTATGAAGCAAAAATAATGTCTCATAAACTCATGGTATAAGTTCTCTTCTACCCATCTGCACGCATTGAACTTAGGTCAAGTGTTGAATATTTGAGAAAACTTGTCCTCCATGCTCTTGAACCATGTTTCAACACTTTCTAAAGTTAGGCGCTTTGTCATTACACATCACAAAGGAAAAGATGCATGCCAATTCTCACAAATTTGAAAAGAGGTCCCGGTAATAGAACCAAGATCTAGTCATTTTTATACCCTTTCAAAGAACAAGGAAATCCTATGTGCATCGACCTATCACCCAATGGGAATTGGGCACTCCCCAAGGTGCACGCAGGCACCAAGCTCCTCCTTTGTGTGATTTGTGTGAGAATGCATTATTTACGATAGAAACTTAAGTGAATAGAATGGAAACAAACCATACATTCATCTTAGAGCTCAGAATGGGCTTCTAGAACAATGTATTCATGTAGATAAGAAAATCATTACAGAACATAGATCTAAATAATAATAGAAAGGAAATGCAGAGGGGTTTACATCCAATCATATGAAATATATATATATATATATATATATATATATATATAATGTATCAATACGATATAAGTAAAAACTAGAACCACACATATATTCATATTGAGTATGTTGATAACCATATTACATTTACTGAGGAAATCACAAATCCATATAATAGTGCATACTAATGTCATGCATTAGAAATGGACTTAAGCCCTTCATATTATAAAGAAAAATATTTAGACCCATCCCCTTGATACAACATACTCCTACAAATCCTCTAAACTCAACCCATAGAGCCCTCACAATATTCCTGAATAGATTCACCTCTCTTCGATTCTCGGTCTCTCCATGTGTATCTTTCTCTTCTACCGGCACTCATATATATAGCCTTAACAAGCACCGCCATGCCTTTTTGAAGTTGTAGTTCGATTGTTATATGTCCAAGTGGTCCTTCATCAAACATGTTCCTTCGATGTGAGCTCTCCATCCTTTGCCATGATGACCTTCTGGAATCTTCTATCACAAGGTATATTCCTTTTGTGGGCTCCAAGTTGCTAGATGGCACCTTATCCACTCTGCATGCGTAGTCGGGTCATGTTTTCCTCATGTTCTTCCTGATATGCCAAATATGGCTAAGTCCCAAAACCTTTTCTCTACCTTGCGTGTGCACCACTGGTTCTACTAAACCCTCCTAAAACCTTGTCTTGCGTGTGTTCACCTTACGCACCCACGTTCTTTCTTGTACTTATCCATTATTTTAGGTCCCACATAATATGGACCTAAAATGGGATAAATTGGGAAACGATGACATGGCCTAAGAATAGAAGAATATGACGAAGGGTTGCTAGGGCGTGGCCCAAGTATAGACAAGGAGGGACTATCGTGAGGGGTCCTATAGATATAAGAGGATTAAGGGCTACTAGGACATGGCCCAATAATAAAAGGTAATAGGCTACCAAGAGGTGACCCATAAGTAGAAAATGGAGGGCTATCTAGGGATGGTTGTAGGATAGAAGAAGATGATGGGCTACTCAATGGTGACCCAAGGAGAGATTTTGATTAAGGAATGATGATAGATAAGGAATGAGTGGGTAATGAGAAGATAGGCCATGGATCAATGCTAGACCCTGACATCTCATCATGCTCAGAAGAAGGTGAAGATGGAATGCCAGAAGAAGAGTCAAGTTCCATGACCTTAGGAACTTCCTCTATGTTCTAATAAAAGGAATCAATTTCTTCCTCCCCATATGTAAGCATATTGAGTTCTAGAAATAATCCTTGTTTGCAATCCTCTAAAGGGATATCATCATGTAGTCTAATTGTTCCTTCATTCTGAGAGAAATCAATTAGTAGAGGTTGTTTTTCTTTGGCCATAGGAGGTTGAATAGAAGAAATGGGCCCGATAAGTGGGGAAGATTGATTGACAAAGAAGATGAAATTTTTGATGATGTAGATGAGGGGAAGGCCTTACCTTATCACTCTCACAAAGAGCTTTGATAGTTATTTTAAAAGATATCTTAGCACATGAATTTTTGTAATGTTTCGACATGGTTGTGACAGTAAACATTGATCTTTAGAAGATGGATGAGGAAATTGTATGATATGGTTAAAATGGCTCAAGGGCTAAAGAGGGATTGAATTTGGGTGATAGAAGAATATGATTCCCGAGAGGAAGTAGGCTTAGAGGTAGGGCGTCTCATGAATGGACGATTAGGAGCTGCACTTTGGTAATTTTTCTAGAAGACGCGACACAATGTGGGAGAGAAAATAGGATCATATAGTCATCCATTAAGTTGTGATGTAGGATTCGAATTGGATGATTGAATAGAGAGAATCCGAGTTGTGGAAATCTTTGATGGAGGAATAGGTCATCGAGATGACCATGAAAGAGGTCCCGTGAAGAAAGGGAGGATTATGACTCAAGAACCAATTTAAATGTTTGATTGATGGAACTTGGAGTCACACAAGTCTTCACGGAAGAATTTCTCATTAAGGTGATTTGGAATAAAGGTCCTGCAAAGGAAGGGAGGACCATGATTCAATATTTTATCTAGGGGTATTCAAACAATAATTGGGATCCGAATCTTCAGAAGAAGAGTGGGAATTTGAATAGTAGTTTGGATCTGAATCAGAAGAAGAGTGGGGGAACCTAAATAATAATTTTGATCAGAAGCATCCAAACCATACCACCAACTATGAGATAAAGGTGGGGAACAGGGTACTGAATGGGACCTCTAGCACGAAGAACCAAACGAGGCTTAGTTGTAATGGGAATATTTTGATTTGAATTCCTAAACCTAGGTTTTATATTTTTAAGTGTGAGAAACCACATGATAGTTAATCATTGTTGGTGTCGTTTAGGTACAAATTCCTAGACTTAGCTAGTGTGATCAAATTCCTTCAAAGTGAATAAAGTTCCATGTCGATTCGGGTAGCATAAGGGAAACCAACTAGACATCTCATAAATATGGAGATGCGTGCATGATTTTCTAAAGAAGGTCTAAGGAAAATAGACATCGTGATGACACAATATCGATGAGATCAAAAGGGTTTGTCCTAGAAAACAAGTTTTCTAGATGAATAATCACAAGGAACAATCATGCAAGTGTGAAACAAAAAGCCAATCAAAAAGAAATACTACCCATGTAAAATGTGTGTGCAAAATGATATTTCAATGCAAAGATGATCAACACAATGTCAATACTTATGTCAAGCTTGAAATGAACAAGGCATAAATATTAACAAAGGGTAAATACAATTCCCACTTAAAGGATACTACGACTAGTTTAGAGACAAGCAAGGCCTAAATGTCAAAGGGAGAGGATTACAAATATAAGCTATGTAACCACACCAATTGGATACGTCTATCAAGCTTCGCGGAGAAGTGAGATATTAGTGTCAAAGTGGTATCAAATGACGTAAAAAAGTAAGAGAGCTGTTCAATATTTGGAGAAATGTTCAAATTTAAACCAAGTCAAAGTATACTAAGGATGTGCTAAAATGTGCACAACGTAACGCCACAATGTGGATACTTAGATCATGTTTACAAAAAACATGACGTAAGTATCTTAATTGTGTCGAGGCAATGCAAACAAGGTAACACATCAAAGGGGATCAAATGATGAACCAATCCTAACTATGAAGACGATATTGAAATCAAGATCAAAGGACTATCAAAGATACGAAAAATGTACTTACGCACTTTGTATGTTTAACAACATAAACACAAACATGGATAGGCATAAACGGACAAAAAAGTGGCAAATATTGTCTTTGATAAGACTCGTGAGGTATGCTTCCTTCTCACCCCAAAAATGGGTGGTGAGAATGCAAGGGTATAGATCAAAAGATGAAAATAAACTAAGCACCACTTGGGCAGAGTTTCACCTCATCTGAAGGCGAGAATGAAACCGAGCTAAGTGAGACATTGTTTAATTTCATGATGAAAGACACTTAGTTCTAACTTATGTGGGCTCTTTTCCTTGTTTGAAAAATAAGGTTCGACTCCAAGTAAGTCGTCACTTCGTGATGGCTTGATGTGACAATGGACTAGCAAAGTGGGCTCCAAGACAAAATGGCTTTCCTAATAAGATCTCTCAACTAGGTGTCACAAGTTGTTTAGGAGTGAGCATGATTTACCCAAAGAGTCACACTGACTGATTTGGGAGTATCTCGGCTTTACTTTACCGATCCATAGGGATCCAAAATGACTCTACTTCATCAAATCAGCTAGCACAAAGAAGGAAAAATAGTACACGAGGTTCTTTCTTTATAGTAACAGGACCACCACCCTATGCAAAGTGGCGAAGCTATAAAACCACCACCCAACTAGGGTGGTAGTCTCGGGACCACTAGTCTCCTTTGAGAAGCGGTCTTGGCTCTTTGGATAGAAAACAATAAATATGAATCGAACAACCCATAATTTGGAAAGTAATCTGTGTATCTTCTCCTCCACGACCTTTCCCATTCCCCAAAGTGCATGGGAGGACATGAAAAAGGATATAAATACATGTTTGCGAGTAAGAGAATAATATCATATAAGCATGGAATCAGGTGAGCAAGAAGTTCTTAGTGCTGGAATTGTGTTTTGTAGAAGAAAGGAGTGGTTAGACAAAGCAAAAAGTATTTGGGAGGAAGTGTGAGATATTATCTACTTCTCTTTCATACTTATTGTAAATTTTGTACTTGTTATTTTGAATTGGCCAATAAAAGTGGGAAGAAAGAGTAATTTACCTTCCCTACTAGTTTTTCCTCCTTTGGAGGTTTTCCAAGATAAAATTTATTGGTGTTTATGAGTTTAAATTCTTTCCTTCTCTGCAATTATGGATTCTAAGCATAAGCATAATTCATTCACTAGCTATCTCTGTCATTTTCTAATAGAAAATAGAAAAACAAAATTTATTTTTTTATTCTATGGATAATTCCAAAGTTGAATAGTTTATAGATCATTTACCCCCTTCAAATATGATGATAAACTAGTGCGTTCACGCGTATTCTCAATGGGGTCGTGATACAGAAACTTTGACTCTAATTTGCGAGTGTAAAATCTAGTCAAGTGGGTAAACAAAGTGCTTCTGTTTCATCCATGAGGTTACTCGGTGGTGGATTACTTTATGATTCTTAGAACCACCCCCATTTTTTTAGTTGAAGGTGTTATGCCAAAAGGGTTATGTTCTAGTTGAACGGATAGAGACATACCCTTTCCTAAACCAACAATACAGTGTGATGTGAAGTGGTATTTTTTTATCTTTCTTAACTTAATGTGGCTTTAAGTAGCACACCATTTAGAAACTGTATGAAAACATGTGTATTAGAAGGTTTTTTTGTCTTGACTTCTCCTTTCTTTGAAAAGTGTTAGGTCTTACATGCAAGGAGTTAGTAATTTTCCATCAAATAACAAAGAGATTTTGCAAGTTGTTTTTATTCCTAAGATCACCAAAAAAATGTGAAGGAAGAGCATACACAATGAGAAAATTCAACTAAAACAAGTCTTTTTGAAAAATACTTCAAAAGGTAGAGTTCGTTTTTAGCCAACTTTGAAAGCTAATTGAATCATTTTTGTAAGTATGAAGAAGGTAGTGAAACATTTTTTATTCCCAAGATCACCTTGAAAGGCACAAGGGAAGAGCATACATGTTTCAAACCTTCAAAAATAAATACACAAACACTTTAACTACTGTTAGAACCCTATAAAAAAGTTAGAAAACCAAGAAAATCAGAAAATTCCATAAATCTATTTTTAGCAGTTTTTCAACGGTTTTTAGTATTTTACATTTTTGGAGGTCTCCGGGAACTTTGGGAGTTTTATGATAGAAGTAATGATACTAAAGGTATATTAATTTTGAAACTTCCCTCGCAAATTTTTCTTCGTTCTCTTTTTGATGCCTATTCAAACTCTGAAAACGGGTCAACGGGTCAAAAGATATGACCAAAACTAGGAGCACTAAAAATTATATGAACAAATTTGGATCAAACAGAGATGTTTTCACCCCTTTCAAGGTGTATGTGTGCATGGGTTCTGGTTCATATGCCCTTTTATGTAAACCTAGTAGGTTTTTAGGGTGCCTTCACTACCCGAGAGATGCTTGCAATAGGGTAAGTGCTCATGCTGAGAATATGTTCCTACGTTAGGGAGTAGAAAAATGGTAAAATATATGATAGAATGTGTGCACTTTGGAAGAGGGCTACTTTTTCCAAAAAAAGGGTGTATGCAGGCATGGTTTAGGTTTGTGCACACCTAGTAAAATTTTTGATAGAGGGTCGAGAATACATAGGGTGCTTGCGTGTGGGTTTGGGTGCTGCGTGCACAGTAAAAATGACAGGTTTTAGGGTGTCTACGATGACAGAGAAAAGCATGTGCGCTATGATTTTTAAATTTGTGCCTACTTTCGTAATTGTGCATGTTTTTAGTGCCTATGCCCCTCTGCTAAAAATGGCAATCTAAAGGCACTGTCTTTGTGAAAGGTGAGTGCGCCCTCTGCTGAAAAACCACCAAAAAACACAGAAAATGAAATTTTAAAAGTGTAAATAGGTTAGAAATTAGCTATTAAAAGCATTTTCTATCATAAAATTAATAAAGAAGCATGAAAATGAAGGTTAACTACATAAAACCTAGCTAAAAATCCCAAGGAAAAATATTTAACCCTACAAAAACATGTAAAAAGTTAGAAACTGAAATAAAATCTTAAAAATGACCCATTAATGGAGGATGGACTAAGTGTCCCACCGGGCGTGCCAAATGTATGCGATGCAAAATTTGCAAAGCTATGGAATGAGGCTAAAGAACCTAAAATCTTAAACTGACTCAACCATACACCATTAGATAAGATCTAAACAAGAGTTAATCCTATACATGCATCATAACTTTGACAAAAACATCAAAACCTAGCATATATACTACTCTCTACTCTTTAGATTACTAATTAAACATTAAACCTAAGAAGATCAACTTAGCAATCAAAGGTGTGATTAGTTTTTATGGTTTCCAAGCTTTTAAGAATGAAGTCTCACCATTAATAGCTTTAAGGCCAATGGTTCTCTCCATATTACTCAAAACTTGGTTTAAGGATGCAAATGGATGCTTATTAGCTCAAGGTCAATGAAGGAGGTAAGCTTAAGATCAAATGTCTAATTAGCTTAAAGCTAATACAAATGAGATCTCAAAGATTTCTTAGGCTTGCTTTTGGTTTTGTGTTATGTAAATTGTTTCTTTGAATGGGTAGGCTTAGGCTTGTATTTATAGTTTTTGCTTTGCAAGGATTTGAAATTTGGGTGCATGTGGGACTAAATTCTAAAAATCACTTTTAGATTAGATTAGCATAAACATGCTTTAGACTAGTTAAAGCTAGGATTAGGCTAGTTAAACTTGATTAACAAGTGATTAGAGACTCATTGGGATTTGGGAGGGGTCTGATTAATCAATTGTGATCGATAGATAGCCTAGGAAGCCAATAGAAGTGATCTAGAGAGAACTAGGGAGGTTCGAATGGTTAAAAAGAGGAATGTCTAGCTAATACGAGAGATATTAGCCCAATTAGATGATTATAAGAGGAATATGACCGAAAGAGGTTTCATAAATGGGCATCCAAGAATGGAGCAAAGAATGGGGAATTAACAAATTTTCGTTAATCCATTGAATTAGAGAAAATGCTAGGTGTAATAATATTTTAGGTGTGTACACCTAGCGACAAAACCATGGTGCTTATTTTTCTAGTATCCGAGACTTGTAGTTCAATTGGTGTTATTCTTGAGAAAATAGTTTTAGAAGATATCATTTTACATTACACCCATCTATGGCCACACAGACATTTCTGGTGTTTGGAGGTATTTTTTCTGGCACATTATTTGGGCAAGGTGTGGGTTCAAAAATTTTGGGTATCACATCTGGAAGTTACACGGGAAACACATCTCGGAAGTGGTTAGGTATCATAGACTTGTTGGCGAGTAGTTTAGTATGATGGTGGGAATGCAGAGTGCAACTACATCAAGCCCCTTACCTATTGTAGGAGGAGGATTTGGAGGATCTGGAGGGATAGGAGCTAGTGGATCTAGTGGTGTTGGTGGTGGAGGAAATTTAGGAGGAGGTCAAGGTTCTGGATTTGGTGGGCAAGGCCCAAAACACCATCAACATGTGTTTTATGAGATGTCACTCCACTTACCCGATTACAAGGGTATGGAAGATGATGCAGAGCATGTGCATGAATGTGATTTTTATGGCTTACAAAGGGAATCACTACCCCAGAGAGGAAGGCAAGTTATTTTACAACTACATTGCAGGGGTGTGCACATAGATGGTACTAGAAGTATGAACCCCATCAAATGGTGGTGGATTATATTGTGTTGAATGATGACTTCTTGACAAGTTTCAAATTTCTGAGTTCAATAGAAGAGCATCAACGTAATGAAGGAAATCCAGCAAGGTATGGTGGAGAGTGTGGGAGTATGCAACTCGTTTTAAATCTCTCCTACCAAATTTACATATGATATCCATTTGTCACAACATGCATAGTGGTTCATTGGAGAACCGATCACCCATTTAGGAGGGCACTTTCACAAAATACCTTCACATATCCTCATAAGGCCTTGGAGGTTTCCTTGCACACTAAGGTAGTGGAAGCGTTGATACCAGAGTTAGACCATTTCTTTAAGCACAAATTTTTGTCATGGAAAAACAACTAGAATTTTTTTGCGAACTCATATCATGAGACTCAAAATGGTTTATGGTGCATGGATTGTTAAGTAGAGGTAAACACAAAGGAAAATTTCCCATGAACTTTGGTGTGTGCCATGTCGGTAGATTTTGAAATCTATCATGGTGATCATGATGTAATTTATTCCCATTGGTGCAATGCACGATCCGTAAGAATGTGTTTTCTATTTTAAGATTTACACATCCACTACTCACGATACGAAGGACTCATGCCATTGATAAACCAAATACATATGTCATTGATCTCGGTGTATGCCAGAATGGAATTGGGATAAGTTCTAAGGCATAGGATCATTAGTATGAAGGGTGTGGATGGAGGAGGTTGAGGAAGAGGTTTTTGTGGGGGTTTCATAGGTCTTAATGATCATAGAGGAAGATCGACTTTCTTTGTGGGACATGTTATAATTGTGGATCGACTAAACACTACAAGCATGAGTTCCGACTTTTGCAATGCTAATGGTGTGGAAAGAATCACAAGTATGAAGAGTTCCTAGAGTTTTATGACCACATGAGTAATAATTAGAAGTAAAAAGGCATGGGGATGGTGATTGTAAATAGGACTAACCTACTGATGGATGCCAAGGGTAGTGTTTAACTCCGAGGTAGAGCTTGTTTTGATTACTACACACACTGAGGCTACACACGCCTAAGAGGAACCAAAGTAAATGACTTTTATCATAAGAGAAGAAGTGTTACATGGGAAATATCTTGATCTTACCCACCGTAATGAAGTATATTGATGCATCCTATAATTTACAAGAAATGACCTAGGCGCATTGGCACATCATCAAAGCCGAAATTGAGTGCTAACTCAAGCACACAAAGGCACTAGGTACCTCTTTAAAGTTGTTTGTAAAAATGTTAGTGTGATGGTGCATATAGATATCTAGATTCATTATCAATAGTAAATAAACAACAAACCAAATCTAGTTCTTAGAATAGATATAAGATGAACTAAACAAATCTAGTTCTTAGAATAGATATAAATTATCCATGAACTATAAAACACAAAATGAGTATCTTTAAGAGTCTAAAAAACAATATCTACCATAGTTTTTCACCCAGCCAGTCAAATTAACTACACACACATTCATATTCAACACCAACATCTACACACACCAATATTATCCATTGCACATGTATGAATTTCTTCATAAAACACAAAAGGTCATTAATAGCTTTTACATTAAGATGCACACATGTATCTTTAAAAATAGACTTCCTATAGTTAAATCTAAGTAGAAATCCTATTATTAGCCAAAACTATGTATAACACTTAGTCAAAATTACATTGTGTGGACCACAAGTCTTTAAGTGTGTGTTCTAGTGAAATTCTTCTGCAACCTCAAATTTTCCTTGCTCCGGTGCACACATCATTTATTTGCCTTCACAAACAATATATTGTAACTCTACCATAGTTTTTCACCCACTCCTTTCTCCAAGTGTGGGACTTGCAAATATGAGAAAGGAATCTCTAGAGAAGGAGTGGTTCTTGCTCCTAAACTACTGCATAAAATTTGTTCCCAGTGCAAGCAATTAATACACACACACACACACACACACACACACACACACATATGCATGGGGACTTTCCTTCATAGCCCATGCACTTCTCAAAATAGGTCACATGCTAATAATAGCCATGCACCTTTACATTAAGATGCACACATGTAATTTCTTTAAAAATAGACTTCCTATAGTTAAATCTAAGAAAAGAAATGAGCTTTGGATTATGCATCAAAAAAACTATGTATAACACATCATTTCAGTGCCATTACAGAGCGGGGGAGAGGTTCAACTTTTTCAACCTGTTCCACCTCTTAAAAGAAGCCCCTTACATTTATAGGAAGAATGAGAGAGGGAGAAGAGAGGAACTACACCAAGTCTTTAATTCTTTATGGTGGTAGGTGCTCCAACAAACTCAAAATATGCATTTTGCATTTTTAAGAACTTGTTCCCACCCCTAGTCATAGTTAGACAAGGACCTCGTAAGCTAAAAGTCCCTTCCGATCCATAAAAAGTGATGGCCATAAGTCCTGCGCCGGAGTCTGCCATGCCTTCATTCAAAAATGTGTTCGCCAGTGCATTCGCTCATTACCCTTATGTGCGCCAAGGAAAGAATTCTATCATGTCTTCATGCACCATTTCCATGCGCGAGGGCACATCCTTTACCACAATCGACACTCAAATTTCCGTGCGCCAAGGCGCATCGTTTTCCTGTCGACACTCATTGTCATGCGCCATTTCCGTGTGCCAAGGCATCCTTTACCCTGTTGACACTCATTTATTTCCATCCTTCACCTTGTGCTTCAAGAACAATATATTCTCTTTGACTCAACATTACCCCACACTAAAGTACATTATCACCCCGAAATGGGAATTCACTCTTATGTCTCCAATAATAAAGAATAAGGAATGAAAGAATGAATGAAGCATTGTACAAAAAAATGAAGTTTACTCTGTAGTACCCTCTTCATCGAGCGAGTAACTCTAGATATTCATTTTTGAGTTCATCCTCCAAGTTATGTTGGTCATTTAGCATGCTTCCTATCTTCTCTAGGATATCTATTATGATGGCATCCATTTCATCCTGAGTGATCTTTTCCTTCTCATTTTGTAGTACTTGGACAACATGTGCCATACTTGAGACCATTCCCTCCATGGAGTCCATTTTCTGTGCTATAAGTTTCCCAAGTTCATCAATCCTATCTTTGTGTAGATCTTGGGATGTTGTAAGGGCCTCGCACTTTTGTTTTACTAGGGCTAACCTCTCTACACACCCAAGTGTTTCATCCTTCATTTCCTTCAGCACTTCATTATCCTCTACTATAGTCCTGATTCTTATTATGGCATCCGAACTGCACACATGTTCAAATCTTGATCCACTTTCTTTAGCTCATCTTTCAATGTTTGGAGAAAGGCCTCAAAAATTGAAATTTTCTTAACAATGGCAGCCCTTTCTCTTTTTGTTTCTTCCAAAGGATATTTTTTTACAGCTATAACAATGGGAGCTTCATTCAAAACCAAACCCACCAGAGTGCGCAAATAATGCATTACGAAGGGAACTTCTGAGGAACTTTAGACTCCAAATGAGGCCTTACCTTAAGAATATGATCACCGATTTCCTTAGCCATGCTAATAAAGGCCTCATTCTTTTCCTCTTCTCATTCCTTCTCTACTTTTAAGTGCTTTATTTCTGCAGTCTTATCCTTGTTATCTTCAAGTAGCGCTCGAATGGTGGTGACCTTATCAATGTTCCTCTGTGCCACTTCAGCAGATACCTTTTCAACGAATTTCTTACTTACTCATCATACATTATGAGAGGCATTACAATCATGTGCCTAATCTACAGTTGCTTCTTTACCCAACATGAAACATATGAATCCTCATACACATCAAAATATAGTTCATCCATGTGTATCTATATAGACGAGGAAAACTATTATCTAGTCCATGCATTGGCCTTTTCTGGGTCCATTGACTCCCAGACATATAAATCATTTGGCCCTACCAATATTTGGAACTTGGCGTGCATGATCTTGTTGATGTCCTCTATGTACCCCATAGCTAGAGTTGCATATTTCTCACCTACTTTTCTTGTCGCTTCCTTCTTTCCCTTGGGAACCCAGCGCTAGAATTTGTAGTGGGTCCTTCACCTTCTGATGTGGAGTGAGGTTCACTAGATGGCTCAGATATCTCCTCTTCTATCTCCTTGACTCCCTCTTGAGCATCTTTCATCTCCTCATCATGAGGATCCTCTGTATTTTTGGGTTGCAACGGGGTTCCTAGCACGCTTTTACCCACCCTCATCCTCTCCTATATTTAACTTTTGCATCCTCTTTTCTCAAGTACTTCTTTCTAAGGGAGATATGAGGTGATATACATAAAGGTTGTGATGGCCCCGCACTCTGAGTCCTTGTCCTTCTGAACACCCTTTTAAATTGGTGTTCCTCATTTATTGGGTCTACATCTAAGGCTAGCACATCTATTTCTAAGTCTTCCTCCTCTTGTTGCTTCCTAGGAGGAGTAACCTCACACTTACTTTCCTTAGTGTCTAAGGGCTGCCTCCATCCCTTGTACACTAAACCACCATTGTCCTCCTGTTCATCTTCATCTTCTTCTTCTAATGGTGAAGTGGGATTTTCAGCCATCGGCTCCCAACTATATGTTTCCCCTTTGGCGGGCCTAGTAGCATACATTCATTTTCGACATACTTACCATTTTCTAGCCTAGGCTTAAGTGGATATAAATTAGCATGGCCCCACTATCACCAATGGCCAAAATAATAGGCCTCATGGTTATATAATCTGATATGAACCTCCCAACATAAGCAAACTTACCTAGGTATGTGTAAGTCTTTCTCAAGATATGGTAGTCACAGTCTACCTTGTCTACATTGTAGATTAACCTACACACATTGGAAAACTTGTGAACTGCCGCTTGGAAAAACCACGTTGTAAAATCAAAAGGAGTTTACACCAAGGAATCCATGTCTCATACTTCATTTCAAAACATGTAATGCAAAATTATTGGTACATAACAAATTGTACCATCTTCCAAACTACTGATGGCAGCTCCTTAGGAATTCTCCACTCTTTTATGAAATTCACGTAAGTTTTTCATACCACATCTCTTCCTTTTTCCTGAATGGGACACTCATATATCCCTCTCATAAATAATTCTCAAAAATATCTCACTAGAGACTTATTCTGTGTAGGATACTCCCAAATATTTTTCTTTAGCTGATTAGACACTCCAATTTCAACAAAAACAAGAGATAGAAAAATGGTTCCAAAGCTTATCTTCTCACCTTTGCACACTTCTTCAATGATGGTATCTACTATGTATCCCGCAAGTTGTAAAATTCCCCCTATGATATCTTCTTAGTAATATGTAGCCACATGGTGTTCACTTGTGACCATCTCTCCTGATCATTCAACTTGGTGAGTAAGTGTGTGGCCACTTGTACCATAGGGTACTTCCTTAAATTTTAAATATCAATTCCGTGTGGACCCTTTGAGTAATCCAGCTCCTTATGGGTAACCAAAATAGTTTCTTTTTCATATAAGTTCATTGGTAATCTCTGTCCCTATTCCCTTCAAACTTATCAGGCTTATAATTAAGGGTGTGGTGATCCTCATCCGCCACCTAGAAAAATAAAAGAAGTCCTCATGGACTCTACTCATAAGCCATTGGTATAGTTTCTCTGGTTTTCCAAAGTAAGGGAGTTCATAGAGCTACAGGACCCCTACCTTCTTCAACAATTTCTCTCCAACATCATCATAAATAGGCATGTCATCGATTGTGCGCTTGTTTGTCTTTCTACTTAAAATCATGTCCAACTCTTCCTTGTTGTCAGTCATGTAATGACTGTATTCACTTACCTTCCTTCTACAAACATGAGAATCCTAGTCACATCCCACGATTATGTCCTCTAGGTACTACATTTCTGAAAACCTACTTTCGGGGGCATCCTCAATCTCCACCTTAGTTTCTACCTTCTTCTTCCCCTTTTACCTACTCCAGGTGCTTTCCTTTGTGCCATGGTAAAACAAGGTTGCACCTTTTTACCTCTGTCGAGAAAACTTATGTGCCCTAGCTTGAACTGCATGCCCTAACTTCTTCTCAAATCCTGGTGTCTTATTTCTCCTCTATTTATTCCTCTTCTTCTCTCAAGCCCTAACTCTTCTTGCCTAGTTTTAAAGCACTTTACACCTCGACGTGTCTCAAATAGCTTGGTTGTAAACAACTCTCTTGAAAACTCATAATCACAAAGGTAAAAATGATCCTAAATCATATTCTTATATAGATTTTGAAAAATTAATTACATTTATTATTCCTCCACCTATCACCAAACCTCTCATTAATTGAACATTTTACCATATTTCCACTTGATACACTGCGTGCCCCAACCATAACCTTCAAGTGTGCCTTTCTACATTTTTTCCGTAGTCCTCCTTTCACGCGCTTCATGGCACCGAATTACCTTGCCACTATGCCTTCCCTTAAGTATTTTCACATCTTGTAGCTTACCTCACATTAAACTGGGTAATTTTTTTCAACTATTATCTTCAGGTGTAATTTTCTTTCTAACATCACCTTTCCATACCATCTTGCACTTGTTATCAAGATAAATCACTTGCACCAATATTTTTCCTTATGCATACCCATCTTTGAATGAGAATGACCCAATAATAAAGATATGTGTAGTCCTCTGCACATAAAAGTACTTCAGATTTCAATTAGCTTCGCACGCAAGCATGCTTATTACACAAAACACTAAACTAAATTGGAAAAACATAGTGACGAATAAGGAAACAAATTAAAGGAAATACAATAAGGTAAATATAATCTAAATTACAATATTGCCTTATTAAAAATACCAATAAGGATTATTTATAGTAGGGCTTTAGCCTACTCCCGTTGAAGTAACCATTGATTAACCGTATGCCATCAAGCACTGTAATTAGAAAATGCATGTCTCAAGTATATGAGTGATAACATATGGTCCCAACCAATATACCTTAAGCATTCATGGGTGGTGTAGAAAATTTGAATCATAAATAATTACCATATATTCAAACTCAATCTTCTTTTTCTTGATGTGCCTTTTGTGTCATGCCATATTCCTAGATTTTTCTTGCTTTTGAATCCAACGTGTTATGGCGCACTCTCATCTAGCTATATCAACTTGTCAATTATTTTTTCCAATGCTTCCTCATCATCTAGACCTCTTGCGCGTGTGATACGCAAATAAGGTAACATGAATTCCATGGGAAGAACTGCTTCTGCACCATACAACAACTAAAAGGGTGTTTCATTATTCAATCATTTATAGGTTGTTCTATATGCCCAAAGTACAACAGAAAATTTATCATCCCAGTCTATCCTTCTAACATAAAAATATTTGTCATAGTCTACCTCAATGTATTTTTGAAAGCCTCGGCAGTCCCATTTTCCTTAGGGTGATATGGTGTTGTCTTGTGGTGTGCGACTATAAAATCATCCAATAATATCTTGATCGTCGCATTCGGAAATGAGTACCCCTATCACTTATCAAACTCAAAGGACATCAAGTAAGAATATTTTCCCACAAGAACCTTGTTGTTGTAGCCACTCTATAATCCTTTATAGGTCCTTCTTCCACCCACCTTATAAAATAATTTTTACAAGTGATGATTTAGCACGATCTAGTTCTACGCGGGGCTAGGGAAATAGGACCCACAAATTCTATTGCACATTTTTCAAAAGGAACTGCACTAGTAATGGTTCTCAAAGGCTTTCATCTCTCTACCTAGGTTTTCAAAGGCACCGATAGTGATCAAAACCTTAAAATACTCCTTGTAATCCTTGTACAAGGTTTCCCACCATAATCAAGTGAATAGAATCTTGCGCATGGTAGCGTCACTTGCATAATTTCCTCCTATAATATCACCATGAGCCTCCTCCATGATTATCATGTGCTCATGCTCCAAAGACACACTAATTCAATACTTCATCTTGGCATAGTTTATATAAGTCACAACCGATCAACATAAAATGTGTAGCACAAATGGAAAGTTGTTTCTTTTCCAAGGATTTCATTTCTTCTTGAGCCATACCTATGTGAAAAGAAAAAATATCCTATAATTTTGAGGGCGTGTGGTTTAACCTATATAGTTATGCATCCGACATTATATCTTCAATACTTTACACATCCTCTCCTATTGAATCCTTGATAAGTGGTTTGGGCCAGAATTGCTTTTACCTGGCTTTACCACAACTATAAAGTCAAACTCTTGGAATAATAGAACCCATCGGCATATAAACCCCTATAAATGGGATTATTTATGAATTATTTCAATGTCATGTGACTGTATAAAATAAAAAAGGTGTTGCCAACAAATGCTTTCTTCGAAATTATGCAACGCTTAGATCTTTAACAAAGCTTCACGCTCCATAATTATATAATTATGTTCTACATGAATCAACTTTCTATTAAAAAAACATGTAGGATGATCTACAATACCTTCTCTCGGGATGAGCTATAACTACACCAATGGCCATGCCAAAGGAATCCACATGTACGTGAAAGGGGATATTCTAGGAAGGAAAACGTAAAATAGGCACCGTAGTAAGCCTCTCCTTCAACGCTTTGAATGTATGTGTTTCACCCGATTCTAGAGGCGTTTCTTTGAATGTTGATGAAATAGATAAGGGTAATGGGCTAGGAGGAATACCTATTGAGATGCTTGTTGTAGGTTTGTGTGTGTGTATGACTTTTGAATCCACAAATGCTCATGAGAGGTTCCTTTTTGCTTGGAGGAACTACCCGAATGGAAAAAATACCACCAAATAAAAGTTAAACAATATATGCAAAGTGGACTACCTAGCATGTGTTAGATCTCATGAAGCATGATACTTCCTAAATGGTCATCAATCCACTATTTAAAACAACTTAATGCTAACAATAAAGGAAATCCTACTATAGTTAAAATGATTTAGGTATCTCATTCATCTACAATAAGTAAATTCATTCACAACAGTGTGAAGCTATGACTGAATCTAAAGGTTAAGGTCTCATGTTAGTCGGGTTAGGTTAGGGGGTTGTTTTGGGTATTTGTAGAGGTTTTAAGCTCTATTCTTTATTTTTGGTCAAAAACACGAGACCGACATCGCTTTAGTATGACCGGTGACGGTTTAGGCTAACCGATTTCGGTATTGTCATGGTACAAGAAATTTAATAAAACTTGAGGCGAGGGTAGATCTAAGGTTAGATGAAGATGGAAGGGCGATGGCAAGATTCGTGTGGGTATTGGGTGTGCACAGGAATGATTAAGATCTGGATATGGGAAATTCAAGGGGTATGGGTAAAAGGATGGTCAAGCTTGCATGGAGGTAAAATGGTGGTGGAATGAAAATGAGGGTAGAAACTAGTAACAATAGCAAAAGGATCTACCCAATGATAAATGGACAAATGTTGGTTACCAAAAACACTTACCGCTTATACGAGCTTGATGTCTGGTTGGTAATGGTAGGTGATCAAATGGAATGAACCTG
Organism: Taxus wallichiana var. yunnanensis; assembly: GCA_018340775.1. Lineage (NCBI taxonomy): Eukaryota > Viridiplantae > Streptophyta > Pinopsida > Cupressales > Taxaceae > Taxus > Taxus wallichiana. The sequence goes on from CM031239.1 coordinate 1,228,928, forward strand.
ATATGGTAATCGCACTTAACTAGATTCTCCCATGAAGGAAAATGGCTATGTGATTGCTTCCGGTGCTTGCTATGGATGCTCTGATGTGTGTACTAACACTTGGTTTGCTTGCATGCAGCTCTGGTTTTCTCACTTGTTCTCAAAAGATGTGATTTTCTCTTTGAAATGTGCCAACCTCAAAATAAGGTTATTTTGGGGGTTAAATGGTAACAACGGTGGTTCCAGGTTGACCGGTGGCGGTTTAGGGTGACCGGCATCGGTTAGGGCGGGATTTCCTAGGTTTTCTAAAATGGGCAGATCCTTTTGATTTTCTTGGATCTCACCCATTTTTCTCTCTACGGAATAGAATGGAAGCTTCCTTCTAACGGACAAGAATGTGGTTAGAGGGAATATAGGCTTTGATTTTTAGGGTTTGGGTAGGTCTTAGTTAGTTATGGCAACATACTAAGAATAGGTCTTAGGGTGAGGTGGCTAAGTGAGGTGGATAGGTGAGGTGGATGTGTGGGTATTATCCAATTAGGATATTTAAATAATAAATATTGTGAGGATAATGAATTAATTTAATTAAATTAATATTAGAGTTAGATGAAAGGGCCATGGCTAGGTGAATGTTTTCAAGGTGTTTATTTGACGGGGGACCAAGGGAGTATGATCTAATTTTAGTGTCTACATTTTGCTCATTTTTGTTGCATAGCTTGTATCTCTGTAAGAAACACTAACAAAAATAAGGTGTGGTTTCCCCATGTGTACGTGAAGGTGATCCCCCTCAAACCAAGAATTGATGAGGTAGAAGGAAGAATCGGTGAGTGGTTTGATAAAAGGTGAATGTGATGAAGAGGAAGGTGGACAATGGGGTAAAGGGGTAAAGGTCCAATCGGGTAATCTAGGTAATGGGTCAGGGTCAAAGGTAGGAATAGTTAAATGCACACACATGTATAAACAACAACATGGCACTAGGTTGAAGAGTAGGAAAAATATACATTGTCTAAGGTCAATAAGTTTATCCAAACAAGGTTGAGGTGATTATGGTATCCAAGGTATAGGATATGGTCAAGAAACACGATGCAAGTCAGGTGCAGGAACGTTTAGGTGTGTTCTGGTACACCAAAGGTTAGGTCAGGATAAATGGTCATGGAAAGAGGCAAGGTAAGGTCAGGATGGAAATCAACACAGGTAACAGTGCTGCAAGGTATAGTGAACACATGGGGTCAAAGGTCACTAGCGATGGTCTAGGTCTAAGTATCTAGGTCACGGCATGGGTAGGGCCGAGGTATGGGTAAAATAACGAGTCCCCGAAAGAGGACGAAGGGAGGTAGTAAATGATAAGGTCAAGATGAGCAAGTGAAGTGTCCTAGGGAGGGATGGGTGAGGTAAAAAGGGATTTAGGTCATAAATTAGGGGTAGGGGGTAGGGAAAAAGGCTAAGCAGGGAAACCGATGATGGTTTAATGTAACCAATGTCACCAAGCTATACTAACCATGGTAAGCTAGGGCATAGGACCGATGTCGGTTATATCGTAAACCGACGCCGGTTCGATCGGGGTTGTTATAAAAAAAATTGTGTTTTTGGAATCATTTGTCTTGTGTGAAATAGAGGAAAATGACACGAGAGAGAGGGAAAGTTGGAAAGTGTCCAGACGGAATGGAAAGCTGAGTTGGCAAGCCAAACGGTAGGTGATTGGTAGTTGAGAGGTGGGTCCACGAGATCAGATTGTTGGATTTGGGTGGTTGGAGGCAAGGTGACCGATTGGTGATGGTAGAGGCCGAGAGGGATCGGGCGGGCCACCGGTGTGCACCAAATGTGCCACCACTGATGAAGGCAACATGATGAGGTAAGCGTTAAACCCTTTCCATGTTTTGTGAGATAGATTAAGTGATAGGTTGGGTTTGGAAATATTGGGTGTGTGGGGGAAAATGAAATTTGAAATATGGGAGGGTAAAGTGGGTAGAATAGGAATGGGGAGAGAGGTAAGTGGGTGAATGAGGGTTAGGACGGGGTTGAGGGGAAGTGTAGGGGAGAATGGGTGGGTAGGAGGATTAGGAGAGGGAGTTTTTGAGAGGGGAGGGTTTAGGGGTCATGGGTTTCACTACGATAGTGACCGACGTTGGTTGGGGTTAGCTAGCGTCAGTAGGGTCAAACCAGTATCGGTCATGAAATAGGTGACCCATGTCGTTTAGGGGTGACCGAGGTTAGTTAGAGATAATCGGCACCAGTTGGGTTTTAGAGAAAAAGGGGCTGAAAGGGCCCCAAGTCGAGTGGGTGAGAGAGGTAGGGGAAAAGAAGGTGTTTTGGTGCAAAATATGGCATAAGCGGGGGGAGTGAAATAGGCATGGGTAGATGATAGTGGGTGAGAGTGGGGGTGGGTAAATAGAAATGTGATACGAAGGTAGGTTGGGGAAGAAAGAACAAGATGGGGCAGTAGGTATAGGTGAGGTGATGAGTGTGGGTATGATGAAGGTAGATTAATTTGATGTTTGTGTTGGATGCAAGGGAGAGATTAGTTATAGATGAGAGACAGGGTGCCACCCCGATCTTGAGAGTGTGAGGCGTAGCGATACAGTTGAGGAGTGGTGGCACATGGAGGAGGTGGGCCTAATTGGGGTCCGATGCTATCGACATGTAGTCTAGTAGCCAAGTTTGATGGTCACCCTCATCGATAGATGGGATTCAATGACCAACACGTTCCACCTATCGATGGGTGAGATGACAGTCACCCTGGAGGATGTGTTTAGGATCCCGCAGCTACCGATACTGGGGACACAGGTATACTTGATCTCCTCTAAGGCCTCGGAGGATTTGATGCTTGATAGTGTTTGGGGAGGGACTAGAAGACATGATGTTCCATAGTGCCAGCTTGAGTTACGAGGGATGTACCTAGCCCGTTTAGAGGAGATGAGGCTAGTTGTTTTATTGATGGAGGTAGTGTGTTGTTTTCATTACTACCAGATGCGAGAGGGTGGGAGATTTCCCTGCTCCCTAATGGGGGTTTCACATGACATGGTGATTGATCGGACCTACTTTTCTTGGGTGCCAACATTCCTGATGCATTTATACAGATAGTTTTGGGCGTATGGGTGTCTACACAGTTTAGCTTATGTTGCACGTTTGTTCTACACTATTGGGCCTATGAGCACATAGTTTGTGTGCGGCTAGTGGGTATGCCCTGAGAGATGCATTTCCACCAAGATTGGTTCGGGTGGGGTATAGGTGATGGGTTCCCATGATTGGAGAGTGTCGATCAGATAGGGCTACACATGATGTAGTGTATTACATGCATCTATTGGAGGGGTTATCTGGGGTGGACATCATATGGAGACCATATGTGGGTTATCCCTCATACAGATAGGATGCATGATGAGCTAGATGGCCTTCAACTACTGAGATGGATAGAGGGGCATCATGTCGAGGAGCACGAGATGATCCTAGTTGACAGGGTTAGGTGGTAGTTTGGGATGCTACAGACATACCTCCACCCTTCCCGTAGTACAGAGAGATGATGTGGAGAGGCCATTACCTCTACCATAGTCGATAGTGCCCACAGGGTAGGAGGAGTAGGTGGTAGATCGGTGGATTGATGATGCCGAGTGACATAGATAGATATAGATAGTGGTGGTGGCTCATTTACGAGCAATACCACCCAGACTTGGGAAGCCGGATTTAGCCACTATCACGGTGCAGAGAGATGCCCTACAGGGGTAGGTGGCGACCTGATTACCCAGTTGGGGATGGTGCAGGGGTAGTTAGCTAGTTCAGAGGTAGAGGTGGCTGAGTTACATGCATAGGTGGCCAGTCTTTAGGCCCAGATGGCCTAGGGTGGAGATGGGGATGGTGATGATGGTCAGGTGGCCGCCCTATAGGCACATGTTATAGGGTTACAGGGCCAATTGGCCATGACATAGGCATAGATTCAGGCATTATAGGTGCAGGTACATGCACAAGGTGCGAGGCCGATGACACCTCCACAAGCACCAGGATAGGGCCCAATTCATAGGTAGGGGGTGAGATAGGGTCCCACAGGACAGTACAGGGGTCGAGGCCTATGGGGCCACCACAGACCATTCCCATATCTAGGTTACAGGATGCCCTGGTGAGGCCAGATACTACCAAGATCAATTGATGGTGACTAGGATAGATTTTCTATCCTATGGAGAGTACATGGCACAACAGGCCTCAAGTGAGAGGACTAGATCTCGAACTCATAGTGTAGAGAGCACAGGGGGTACATCGAGCTCGAGACAAGATCGGGAGAGGCCACCACTCATGAAGACTAGTTCTAAGTGATATGCTAGCAGGGGCGGTGAGATGATACCAGGCCAGTAGAGAGCGAGCCGAGGCGAGGAGGAGACCAGAGAGACTGACATAGAGGATGTCTAGCAAGATGAGGCTTGATGCCCATTCCTATATTTGGATGTATTGTAGTCATTTTTTGATATATACCAGCCTACATGCCTAAAGATGGTGAGGATGTACTAGAGTTTTGTATATTTTGATCATATACCAGCCTACGCGCCGAAGATGGTGAGGTCAGTATATGAGAGTTTTGAGAGACTAGATTATATACACTTGCTGTGTGCAAATACATTTGACAATTATGTATATGGATACAAATGTTTGGATATTGTATTTTTATAAATGATGATGATTATGGGCATTATGTGTTTGTGTTGATAACATTTTATTATTATGCATAGATGGACTTATGGTAGGTGTGTTAGGCATGGATTGAGTCAGGTCATGGATTTAGGCATGATGGAGTTAGGTCATGGTTTTAGGCATGGATTGAGTTAGGTTTTGGTTTTAGGCATGATGGAGTCAGGTTGTGGTTTTAGGCATGGATTGAGTTAGGTTTTGGTTTAGGCATGATGGAGTTAGGTCATGGTTTTAGGCATGGATTGAGTTAGGTTGTAGGCATGGTTGAGTCAGTCGTGGTTTTAGGAATGGATTGAGTTAGGTTTTGGTTTAGGCATGATGGAGTTAGGTCGTGGTTTTAGGCATGGATTGAGTTAGGTGGTGGTTTAGGCATGATGGAGTTAGGTCGTGGTTTTAGGCATGGATTGGGTTAGGTTTTGGTTTAGGCATGATGGATCGGTCATGGTTTTAGGCATGGATTGAGTTAGGTTTTGGTTTAGGCATGATGGACTCATTTTTAAGATGTTTTATAATACATGCATGATTTTGGTAAAGAAATGGTAATCAAAATAATGTCATTTGTTTGGTTTAATTTCAAATTTTGATATAAAAAGGAAACGAAGTAGGTTAGAATGTGATTTAGGAAAAGGAAAGATGAATTGGTTAGGGTAGAGAGTGTCCGAGAAAACCTCCAAGGGTCCCATGCCCATGGAGTGCTGCCTACATAGTCCCGGGGAAAAGGGACCTCGGGCCGATGTAGTTCTCCCATAAGCTAGGGAATACTATGAGGAGGTATGAGAATGAGTTGGTAGGTTTTAGGAATGATTTGGGTTTAGGTCTGTTAGGTGTGGGTGAGTTGTGGGCAACTTGGTATAGGTGATTTCGATTGTGGTATAAGAAGAATATTACCCAAAGGTAAGCATCGAGGACCAAGTCCTATATAAGGTAATCAATACATAATAAAGAAGGTTAAAAGATAAGAGGGGGTAAGAAAGCCACCTAATTGGTGAGGATCATAACTGGTGGACCATACCATAGGTAGGCTAGTGAAAATAAGACCCTAAAGAATTTACATGAGTGATTATCCTAAACATGAATAATAGTCACATGATCACCAAATGTCATAGTTCCAAGAGGTCCCTTGAGGTAGTAGGAAATGGGAGTGCGAATGGTGAGAGGATGAAAGGTGGTTAATTTTTATATGGTACAAGGTAGTGTCATGGAGCTTAAGGATAGATTAGACCATGTTGTATGTCATTGGTAGCTGGGGATATGGTCTAGCTGCACTCAGGTTTGTGGAGAAATGGATAGCACTCCAATAGGACTTGATCTTGTCCTAGTTGTTTTAGGTTGTGCCTTGCAACCAAGGTAAGAGGACCTATTTTGTAACCTTGTAATGGTGAAGGAGGTGAAGATGTCCTTCTCTTTGCTTGGAATTCTATGATGGAGACCTTGATGAAAACATGATCAACACCCCAGATCTGAACTCTCACGAGTTGTCACTTCTCAAAACATGGGTATGTTCTCAAAACAAGGCAAAGGTTACTAGAGACATTGGAAATCCTTGATCTGTTATGCATACTTTTGCAAATGGATTTTGATCTTTTGTAGGTATACAAATGCAAATCAGGATAGTACATGATAGGATCTTTGTTGTTAGATGATTTTTGGTGGGGGATTGACAAGACAAACTGGGATAGATCAGATCTTTGACAACCACTACAATACTTGAACAACTATCAGATGAAATGCCTAAAATAATCAAGATGTTCTTTCAACCAGAAGAGGCACAAATGGAAGCCCAGGTTGCACCCTTCACACAATCTTTGAGAATTCACCACAAAATCTTGAAGTAAAGAACTCAATTAAACACAAAAATCCATGATCAAACCATGCCTAAGGTACCCCCAAAGGCTTACAAGAAATCTCTGTAGTCAAGGAAGGTAAAGTGATTTTAAATTTGTTTATCTCTTTATCAGATGAAGGCTCTTCTGAATATGAGATTGCAAATGCCACTAAACTATCAACAAGAAATGGAGATTTTGTGTGATTTCTAAAGACTTTTAATGCAAGATTGCAACAAGAACAATGAAAACTATTTGCAAGCATTTAAAAATGATAACAGACATCATATTGCCCAAAGAAAACACAAATTTAATTCAAAACTTGTTAGATTCAATAGCATAGGGGAGAGTTACATGAACAATCTCAGAGTTGTGTGATGGCTATACACTTGTAACCAACTCACATACATGAATTTCCAACACATGAGACATTAACCTGGTTCTTTGGTGGATTTCTCAGAAAATGAGCTTTCTCTCAAATTCACTCATGATTTTCAACTCCCTCCTTTTTTTACAAATTTCTCCAAAATGCACTATATACCTCATGCCACATTGGAGCCTTCTTTCCCAAGCAAAGAATATGCCATGGGATCAATTTTGTTACAACAACTCTTCATGATTCAATGAAAATGACATCAAATAAAAAACACTCGCATGTTGCCAGGTGTGCCAAAAAGATTAAATCATTACAAATATCTAGATCATTATCCATCCTGGAGGCATGTTTTTCATCATTGAGGCATGCAAACACCTCTTACTCATCATTTTCACCTTTTTACCCTTTTAAACTACCTCTACAACTTTTGATTTTGTCATTTCACGTGCTTGCTCGGGATGGGGCAAAAAATTACTTCAAAAACATCACAAGTCAAAGAATTAAGCCATGAAAGTGATGCCAATGATCCTGGAAGGCCAAGAGGACACAAAATCACTATAAATTTGATGAAATTTGATGCAAAAATCGTGATTTCCAAACTTCTTGGAGCTCCCATGGCGGCCAAAAAATGAAATGGATGCATAGTAACCATTGATCTTACATCAACCTTTAATATCAGCCCTCCACGTGGAAGATGCAATCCAAAAATACGCTCAATATTACCTTTTTAAACTTTGGATAAGGTGGGACACGTGTCAAAAATGATTGGATCGGCCCATGCCTTTAAATGCATTTGTGACCTTTTGAAAATTTGGAAAATTTTGACTTTTCCCCACCCTCCCCTTTGAAATTTGGAGCCACGTGTCAAAAACAATTGGGACCGAAATTGGGATCATTTTTGACTTTTCCACATTTTTTGGAAAAATGGAAAATTTTGACTTTTTCTCCCCCCTCTCCCTTTGAAATTTGGAGCTGACACGTGGCATATGGTGGGCCCCATTGAGGATCGTGCTTCAATTCTACACATTTTGACCTTTTTGGAAATTGGGAAAATTTTCACTTTTTGCCCCATGGGCCCACCTCCGAATTTTTCCCTTGCCACGTGTCTCTCTTGTGATTCGCTAGGGGGCAAGCTTCAAATTTTGATTTTGAACATTTTTGGCAAAAGGGAAAAATTTCCTTCCTACCTCCACCACCCGCCCACCCACCTTGCCCCTGCCACACGTGTCCATCTCTCATTCACTGAGGACCCATGGGCTTAATCTTCATTTTACTCCCTTTAAGCCAAGGAAAATTTTCCACTTTGTCTCCATGGGCCCGCGCCTCCGAAACTATCCCCACCACGTGTCGCACTCTCTTTATTCATTGGAGTTTGGGCATCCAAAATTCCTTTCTTTTCAAACTTCCCTTACAAAAAAGAAAAATCACAAAATTCAATTTGACCTCACCTGACCCCCTTTGCCTTTTACCTTTCTGTGCCACACGTGTCACACACGTGTCCTCTCCTCCTTTGATTGGAGTTTCGGGCCAAAATTTTGAAACCTTTTTGTAAAAGAGCCAAAAATTCCCTTTCCCCCCGGCCCCACCTTCCATTTTGAAACTTCTGGACACGTGTCCTCCTCTGATTGGAGGGGCTTTGGAAAAAAAATTTGAAACTTTAAAAATTAGAGCCAAAAAAATCTAAAAAACCCCCAAGTGAATCCCCACCCCCATCCATCCCGAAACTTTAGGACACATGTCCACATAGGCAAAAATTTGGAAAAAAACTTTTTCGGGCCAAAAAATGCCCCAATCCCCTTTGCTTTGAAAAATGAAAATGAAAATTTAGAAAAATGCGCCTCCCCAAAATGCCCCTTTTGCCAAAAAGGCAAAAAAATGAAAAGTTAAACCTCCCACCACACCCAATGCAAACCAATACCTACCTTCTGAGGATGAATTTGATGGGAAAATGACGCCCGTCTGACCATCAAAACGTAAAAAATTCTAGGGATGCCCTAGAATTCAATTTTTCACCAAGGATGGCAAATTTTTTTTTTTGAATCAACTGAAGCATGATTTTACAACATTTTCACCTTGGGATGGGATTTTCAATTACAAACAAGTATGAATTGATCAAATTTGATTTTTTTTCATGATCTGCAAAGGGAAAAATGACATAGCCCATGGAATTGGAAAAACTAGGGCACAAAAAAGGGGAAAACTTGGAATATTCCTTTCAAATTAGGGCAAAACAACAAGTTTGTGAGCATTTTTGAAGCATTTCAACAAGGGGGAAGAAATTTAGGTCACCAATTCAAAGGGTAAAATTTTTGCAATATGGACATGAAAAATTAGGGCACACTATGCCAGCTCAAAAATGGCACCAACATCGGCTCTTGCTTGGGGATGGGCACTCCCAGTGAGTGCCACAAGGACAAAATGTAGACCAAGTGCCAAAATATCCATTGGGAAAAGGATTCAAGAGCCAAAAACACCAAAAACTAGCCAAGAACCCGACAAAAAAATGCTGCCACACAACAAGGCAAACCACAAAACCAAAAAACACCAAAAACAGAGCAAAAAAAAACCAAACACTATACACTATACAAGCTGGTGCATACCTCAAATTTGGGGTTTAATCCAAGAAATGTTTCAAATGTCTACCATTAACAGGAGCTCCAGCAATTCCCCATCTAAATCCTTGAGAAAGAAGGTATGTTCACCAATTCTGATATCAATGGCATAAGGGCCCATCCATAATGCATCAAATTTTCCATGCTTTCCCTTGTCTTCATGCCTACTATCCCATAACAAGACCAGATCTCCAACATTGAAGGCTCTAGGAGTGACCTTCTTATCAAACAATCTCTTCAATTTTTCTCTAAATCTGACATGCCTTTGATGGGATGCTCTTCTCTCCTCATCAAGCTCAATAATCTGATTGATCCTTGATTCATATGGGCCAAGCTCTTGATCTTCCAACTGTTGGGAAAACTGAAATGAAGATAATTGCAGGTGTAAGGGCAGCAAATCCTGAGTTCCATACACCAATTCAAATGGGCTTTTACCAGTAGCTCTTTTAGGAGTTATCCTATCATCCCAAACTACAAATTTCAATTGTTCACCCCATTTCTTCTTGTTTTTCTCCAAGGTTCTTCTAATGATCTTCAAAAATTCTTATTGTTGGACTCAACTTGTCCATTCCCTTGGGGGTTATAGTTTGAAGAATAAGTCAGATTGATTCCATATTCATTGCACATTGCCATTAAAGGTTTGGCTCTAAAGCACATGGCATTATCAGCTACAATCTTGATTGGGACTCCAAATCTATATGATTTGATTCAACAAGAAGTCCATAACTATTTGGTGTGTTGCTTTCTTGGTGGGGATTGCCTCTACCCACTTTGTAAAATAATCAGTGGCTACAAGGATCCACTTATGGCCAGCACTAGAAGGATCTGAAATCTCACCAATGAAGTCCATCCCCCATTGCTTGAAAGGAGCTTCAATTGATACAGGCTACAAAGGAAGGGAGCCTGAAGCTTTCAGTCTTCTAGAGAAACGTTGGCAACTATCACATTTTCTAACCAGTTGGGTTGCATCTTTGAAGAGAGAAGGCCACCAATAACCAGCTCTCAAAATCTTATGTGTTGTTACTCTTCCAACAAAGTGTCCTCCACAAACTCCCCCATGGAAATCAACAACTATCTTGGGAGCTTCATCTTCAGTTATGCATTTCAAGAGGACACCTTCAGGGTTCTTCCAAGCCAGCCCAAGGTCTGTGATGATGTACTTTTGAGAAGCCAACTTGAGGGCTCTTTTCTGATTTTTATTTAAATGATCAGGACAACAAAGGTGTCTAAGGTAAAAGATTACATCCTTGTACCACTCAGAATTTACCAACTTTGCAAGCACATCTATCCTTTCTTCCTCTAGCTGATTCACTTCCACATTCTGCAAGTTGCTCTCAGCCATGAGCTTAGCAAGACCCAAACCTCTTACCAACTTTGTGGTTTGGATGTCCATATCATACTCCTATAGTTTGTTCACCCATCTACATCTTTTTCTTGAGATCTCCATCTCTGATAAGATGTCTTTCACCATGGTGTGGGGAACATAAGCAACAACTTTTGAACTCAATATATAAGGCCTAAAACTTTTGTTGCTTTCACCAAGGCAAATGCTTGTTTTTCCATGATTGTATACTTTAACTCAATTACTTGTAAAGCCTTGCTAAAGAAGGCAATAGGTCTCTCAGCCCCATTCTCATCCTTTTGCAGAAAAAACAGAAGCAATGGTATACTCAGAGGCAAAGGAAAAGATTTGGAAAGGCCTCTTATAGTTTGGGGCTGCTAAAATAGGTGCATGTTTAAGTGCATCCTTAATTCCTTCAAAAGCTTGAATGGCAGCCTCCTCCCATTTGATAACTTGGTCCTTCTTTAGCATGCTTGTGATTGGAAGAGTCAACTCAACAAAAGTTGGAAACAAACCTTCTAATAAAATTAATTTGACCAAAGAAAGATTGGATGCCTTTCTTGGTTCTTGGGATAGGTACTTTGTTGATTGCTTCCACTCTCTCAGGGTCTATCATAACACCATCTTTTGACACAATGTGACCAAGCAAACTTGGCCTTTTGTATGCCAAAATGACACTTCTTTGGATTAAGAGAAATTCCATACTCCCTACATCTGATCAACATCTTCTCCAAGTGCTGCAAATGATCACCTCTCTGCCTTGAAAACACAGTCACATCATCTTGGTAAACTACAATGAACTCATTGATGTAACCAGCAAAAGCAACATCCATTGCTCTTTGAAAAGTGGCACCAACATTCATCAAACCAAAGGGCATCCTAACAAAAACATATGTTCCCCAAGGAGTAGTGAATGTTGTCTTAAGTCTTTCTGATTCTTTAACTACCACTTGATTATATCCGAGAAACCATCCAATGTAGAAAGCAATTCAGACCCTATCACAAGCTGCAACATATTTTCCATATTTGGCAAGGGATAGTTGTCCTTCATGGATGCTTTGTTTAGATTTCTAAAATCTACACAAAGTCTGATATCTCCATTCTTCTTTCTGACTGGCACAAGGTTTGCAACCCAAGATGAATATCTAGTGGGCTGAATAATACCTCCATCTCTCAACTTCTTTAACTCCTCTTGCATTTTCATGGAGAGAAGTGGATTAATTGGCCTTTTCCTCTATCTGAATGGTTTGGCATTTGTTTCAAGAGGGATCTCATGTTGAAACAAGTCTTCTCTATATGCTTTTAGCTCTGAATAGGACCAAGCAAGGCAGTCTTGATATTTTTTCAACAATTAGGGGCATAGGACTATTTTTCTTCTTTGTTTAAATTGCTGCCCAACCAAACTTTTCTTGGTTTTTCCTTTGTACCCAAGTTATGCTCTTCCACATCCCTTGAGGTAGACATGTTTCTATTTATGATGCAATCAACATTGTTAAAATTTGACTCAAGTGCAACAAGACCTCTAGGAATGGTGTTTGTTTTCAATTGGATGATATCTTTTCCAAACAAAGTCTCTCTTCCTTCAGTCATACACACCATTGGCTCCCAATCAATATTCTGATTTGCAAACTCACCTTGGTTTTGCAAGAACCTTAACACTTGAGAATCATCATCAAACACTTGCCAATGCTTGATGTTGTCAGGGACAATGAGGCCTAGTTAGCACTTCAATGTTGTATTCACAATAAGGTGAAATGGTGCAATCTTCAAATCTTGACCCCAACACTACCAACTTGTCAGCAACAACATTCAAACTTCTATCATGGTGCATAATATTGAAGGAATCAAACATCTCAATTAAATCCCAAACTGCATGCTTATACTATTTCATACGCTGATTTTTTGTAGCATACAATTTTCTTATTTGTTTGACAACCAACTCTTGAATCTCCCTTTGCAATGATGTCCTTGACACCATACTTCCATGCAATCCTCAGACCCAACAACAAGGCTTCATACTCAGCAATGTTGTTAGTACATTCAAAATTAAGCTTGAAGGAAAAAACAAATTCTTCCAAGCTAGGAGAAATCAGAATTACACCAGCACCATTTCCAAATTTGGAGCAAGCTCCATCAAATAGCAAGGTCCAAGGAGAACATACCTTATCAAGGCACTTTGACTGATCCATTTTATTTTCTTTTCCATCAGCAAAACCAATGAAATTCTCAGCATCTACATCAACAAACAACACTTCATAGGAAGCATTGTTGGGATCTTCAATTAGGTGCAACATCTTCTTTTCACCATAAAGTTTGACAAGGCTGCCCTCAATGGGAATGGTGGAAAAAGACATATCCATCTGAACACTGCCACCAACACTTGCAGCCCATTTTCTTGACAAAAGCATACCCCATTTGGCAGGGCAATCAACAATTACAACATCAAGTTTCAAATTCTTTCCCGGATAGGCTGCAAGTTGCACTACCAAACCCTTTCACACAACCAACCACCAACACTTCCCTTGAATCCATGGCAGTACACTTCCCATAGGCAGCATTCACTTTGATATCCAACTCATTCATGACTTCTAGAGGCATGACATTACATGATGCACCGGAATCAAACATACAATTGTGAAGTAGCCTATCTTTTATGAGAAAAGTTGTAAAGAATGGATCAACATTCAATTGGGAATCAACCAAGGATGTCCCCAAATATACCTCAGTGTCTCTCCAAGATCTTCCACTACTGGTGGTGTTTCAAGGTCAACAATGATTTGAGAGGAGTCTCAACAACATTTACATTTCTTCTTGGGGTGATCTTCTCTTCTTTCAATCCCAAGTACTCAAATGCTCTCTTCTTATGCTCAGGAATTCTAAGCAACTCAATGATTGGAACACTCACTTTAATTTGGCTCAATACTTGGGCTATGTCATAGGGGACACTCTTTGGAAAAACAACATTGGAAGGGATACAAGAAGATTCATCAGATGGCAAAGGATTCTTGGCAACTTGGGCATGATGAGGACTGTAATTTTTGCTTGGGACAACAGAGCTTTTAGCAAGTGTTTCTTTCCTAGGAGCTTCTTTTGGAATGCTTGTGAGCAAGGGTGTTTTAGGTTTGGCTTGAGGCCCAACTCCCTTAACAACTTTTCTTCTAGTGTTATAGTCCTTCTCTTGAGCTACAACAACATTCATCAACAATTGTCTATCTTCCTCCAAGGGATACCACCATCATACTTCTTAATCATCAAAGCTCTCAAGTATTCAAAGTCATTGTTAGGAATTTCAAAATCTTGCACTACATCAACTTCAAGAGCATGAGGGGGAGAAAGACTTGTACCCATTTGATGCAATCCCAAAAGGTAGCAATAGTCCTAGCACTTATTACTTCAGTAGATGTTGCTCCTCCTTGTGAGCTTGAAGAACAACCCACCATGCAAATATCATCATCAGTTCCATCCTCATTATCAGCTTCATCAACTTGTTGGTCCACTTCACATGGAGGATGAGGAAGAAAACATCTATCACACCAATCCATATCAACAACTTCATCAACAACAACAACCCTGGCAGTTAGAGGGTCAGGAACCAATCTACTTTCACGTGTTTGGGGTTGTCTATTTCCCCCTCCCATAGGTCCTTTACCTCTATCATCTAACCTCTTTGATCATTCCTATGGTGATTTCCAAATCTATCTTGTGTCTGCTGCCTAGGCTGACCTTGTGAAGTCTTCCCAATTCCCTTCTCAGCTCTTGCCAACTTGTATGAGATTTCTTTGACAACCCCTACCAAAGTTTTCACAACCTCTTCTAAATCAGCACCTTTGCTAGCTTGAGGTTTTTTAGGGTTTATCAATTTTACACCATCTCTCTTGAGAGGTTTCCCAACAGCCTTGATATTGTTCTCAATTTGAAGTGCCATGGTGAAAGCTTGTCTTAGATTGGTTGGGTTCTTGTCTCTTAGGTAATAGGCTGCCTTCTTATCAAATGCATCTACATATTTGATTAAACAAGATTCATCACAAGGCCTCAAACCAACAGGAAGCCTTCTCAAAGTTTTGTTAAACCTTGTGTTGAAGTCATGGACTGATTCATTAGGGTTCTTCTTGATATTCTCAAACTCAGATAAAAGAAATCTAGGATCAGTCTTATCACCATATTGCAACCTAAATGCATTTTTCATTTCAGTCCATGAATCAATAGAATTATCAGGTAGAGCCTTGTACCAATCCCTAGCATCTTCTTCTAGTGTATGAATAAAAACTTAATATACACATCTTCAAACTCTATCTCAAAATATTCCATCATATTATCAAAAAGTTTGAGATGTTGATCACCAATAATAACATTGTTACCTTGGAATTTTGGCAACCTATTTCTGACATCTTGTGGGACAACATTTGGGTAACCATCCATTCCTCTAAAATTTATAGGACCAAAGGTGTTAACAACAAATGGAGGTCTAGGCTGAGCCATATTGTTTGGTGGGGGTGATCTTGGAGGTGAGACAAGTTGATGAGGAGTGAGTGATATGTTTTTGGGGCTCAAGAATGTGATTCACAAGACTGGTATTCTCTAAGTGCTGATTTTCTTGGAAAGTTTTACTCGAATTAAAACACAGAGGTGCAGATTGGAGAAGGAACTTACCAAATAGCAAGAAGGACCTTCACTAGCTGAGGAAAACAAATTTATGAGAGGATTGCTTGAATCAGAATCACTTGAAGAAGAGTGATAGTCCTCTACCAAAGGCTGATCTCTCTCACCAATGGCTATATCTTTTCCTGATGTCTAACCTTTAACCACTTTCCAAACTCTTCTCCCTTCCAACTCTGAATTTCTTGACTCTGAGAACAATTTCTTAGTAGAGTCTCTAAGGAAGAGAGATCTTCTTCCTTCCAGTTTTGCAGAGGTTAGCAACACAAAAATAAATGACAAAAAGCTTAAGACACTGGTATTTTCAAGATCAAATCAGCATGGAGTCGCCACTAAGGAATTTCACCTTAGTTGTGCAAGAATGCACTAAAATAATCTATCAAATATTTTCTAGCACTGGAAAAACCTTGCAAAGCCTTATAAATCAGACCTTCTTCTTCTTAAATCAATCAATCACAATGCACCCAAAGTGTATGAACTACTAGTAAATGGAAAAAGGGGAGACAAAACTTGAAACCCTTTTTAAAAACTTGCAGATCTGAAGCATAGGATGATATTTTAACAATGTAGCAGCTCAAATACTTGAATACACAAATGCTCAAACTCTTCAAATACTTCAAAAACCAAGAAATTCCAAGAAGTCCCCAGCAACGGCGCCACTCGTGTTGGTATCCAAATTTGTTCTCCTTTTCAATCTGAGAGCAACACCATAGATATGTCATGGAGCTTAAGGACATATTAGACCATGTTGTATGTCATTGGTAGCCGGGGATATGGTCTAGCTGGCACTCAGGTTTGTGGAGAAATGGATAGCACTCCAATAGGACTTGATCTTGTCCTAGTTGTTTTAGGTTGTGCCTTGCAACCAAGGTAAGAGGACCTATTTTGTAACCTTGTAATGGTGAAGGAGGTGAAGATGTCCTTCTCTTTGCTTGGAATTCTATGATGGAGACCTTGATGAAAACATGATCAACACCCCAGATCTGAACTCTCACAAGAGTTGTCACTTCTCAAAACATGGGTATGTTCTCAAAACAAGGCAAAGGTTACTAGAGACATTGGAAATCCTGATCTGTTATGCATACTTTTGCAAATGGATTTTGATCTTTTGTAGGTATACAAATGCAAATCAGGGATAGTACATGATAGGATCTTTGTTGTTAGATGATTTTTTGGGGGGATTGACAAGACAAACTGGGATAGATCAAATCTTTGGCAACCACTACAATACTTGAACAACTATCGATGAAATGCCTAAAATAATCGGATGTTCTTTCAACCGTAAAGAGGCAAAATGGAAGCCCAGTTGCACTCTTCACACAATCTTTGAGAATTCACCACAAAATCTTGAAGTAAAGAACTCAATTAAACACAAAAATCCATGATCAAACCATGCCTAAGGTACCCCAAAGGCTTACAAGAAATCTCTGCAGTCAAGGAAGGTAAAGTGATTTTAAATTTGTTTATCTCTTTATCAGATGAAGGCTCTTCTGAACATGAGATTGCAAATGCCACTAAACTATCAACAAGAAATGGAGATTTTGTGTGATTTCTAAAGACTTTTAGTGCAAGATTGCAACAAGAACAATGAAAACTATTTGCAAGCATTTAAAAATGATAACAGACATCATATTGCCCAAAGAAAACACAGATTTAATTCAAAACTTGTTAGATTCAACAACAGGGGAGAGTTACATGAACAATCTCAGAGTTGTGTGATGGCTATACACTTGTAACCAACTCACATACATGAATTTCCAACACATGAGACATTAACCTGGTTCTTTGGTGGATTTTACAGAAAAATGAGCTTTCTCTCAGAATTCACTCATGATTTTCAACTCCCTCCCTTTTTACAAATTTCTCCAAAATGCACTATATACCTCATGCCACATTGGAGCCTTCTTTCCCAAGAAAATAATATGCCATGGGATCAATTTTGTTACAACAACTCTTCATGATTCAATGAAAATGACATCAAACAGAAAAACACTCGCATGTTGTAGGTGTGTGCCAAAAAGATTAAATCATTACAAATATCTTGGATCATTATCCATCCTGGAGGCATGTTTTTCATCATTGAGGCATGCAAACACCTCTTACTCATCATTTTCACCTTTTTACCCTTTTAAACTACCTCTGCAACTTTTGATTTTGTCATTTCACGTGCTTGCTCGGGATGGGGCAAAAATTTACTTCAAAAACATCACAAGTCAAAGAATTAAGCCATGAAAATGATGCCAATGATCCTGGAAGGCCAAGAGGACACAAAATCACTATAAATTTGATGAAATTTGATGCAAAAACATGATTTCCAAACTTCTTGGAGCTCCCATGGCGGCCAAAACAAATGGATGCACAGTAACCATTGATCTTACATCAACCTTTAATATCAGCCCTCCACGTGGAAGATGCAATCCAAAAATACGCTCAATATTACCTTTTTAAACTTTGGATAAGGTGGGACACGTGTCAAAAAATGATTGGATCGGGCCCATGCCTTTAAAAAATGCATTTGCGACCTTTTGAAAATTTGGAAAATTTTGCCACCTTTCCCCCTGCCTCTTGGGCCCACCATGTGTCCAAAAACAATTGGGACCGAAATTGGGATCATTTTTTACTTTTCCACATTTTTTGGAAAAATGGAAAATTTTGACTTTTTTCTCCGCCCCTCCACCCTTGAAATTTGGAGCTGACACGTGGCATATGGTGGGCCCCATCGGGATCGTGCTTCAATTCTACACATTTTGACCTTTTTTGGAAATTGGGAAAATTTTCACTTTTTGCCCCATGGGCCCGCACCTCCATTTTTCCCTTGCCACGTGTCTCCTTGTGATTCGCTAGCGGGCCAGCGCTTCAAATTTTGATTTTGAACATTTTTGGCAAAAGGGAAAAATTTCCTTCCTACCTCCACTGGCCCGCCGACCCACCTTGCCCTCTGCCACGTGTCCATCTCTCATTTGCTTTGAGGACCCACGGGCTTAATCTTCATTTTACTCCCTTTAAGCCAAGGGAAAATTTTCCACTTTGTCTCCATGGGCCCGCGCCTCCGAAACTATCCCCGCCACGTGGCACTCTTCTATTCACTGCGGGTCCAAGTCTTCCTTTCTTCCTTCAAACTTCCCTTACAAATTTTTTAAATTCACAAACTTCAATGTTGACCCACACCCCCCCTTTTGACCTTTCAAATGTTACATGTGTCCTCTCCTATTTTGCGGGCTTTCGGGCCAAAAATTTACTTTAACCCCTTTTGTGAAAAAGGAAAAAATCCCTTTTCCTCCACTGACCCACCCCCCGCCATTTACCCACCATGCTTCCCACGTGTCCTCCTCCTCTGATTGGAGTGGGGGAAAAACTGAATTTTGAAACCTTATAAAATTAGAGCCAAAAAACTCTAAGTCCCCCTCGGCCCACTTCCATTTTGAAACTTCTAGGACACGTGTCCTCTTGATTGGTTGCATGGGCATTGGACCAAATTTTGACTTTAAAACCTTTGCAAGACTAAGGTCAAAAACCTTAAGTGAATCCGACCACCCACCATCCCCTACCAATCAAAACATGCCACGTAGGCAAATTTGGAAAAAATGGGGCCTCGGGCCCGAAAATGCCCCATTTGCTTTGAAAGGCAAAAATGAAAATTTAGAGCACCTCCCCACCTTTCACAGCCAATGCAAACCCGCCACATTGCCAATACCTTATGAGGATGAATTTGATGGGAAAATGACACCCGTCTCGATCATATCAAAATGTAAAAATTCCAGGGATGCCCTAGAATTCAATTTTTTCACCAAGGATGGCAGATTTTTTGATTTTGAATCAACTGAAGCATGATTTTACAACATTTTCGACCTTGGGATGGGATTTTCAATTACAAACAAGTATGAATTGATCAAATTCAATTTTTTCATGATCTGGCAAAGGGAAAAATGACATAGCCCGTGGAATTGGAAAAACTAGGGCACAAAAGGGGCAAACTTGGAATATTCAATGGTCTAAGATGTAAGGCATTAAGGGGCTCAGATTCAGGTTTACCATCAAGTGAAGATAAATGATAAGCACCTGATCCATAAGTATGGGTCACGATGTATGGTCCAAGCCAATTAGGAGAAAAATTTCCCCGTTTACTTTTTTGCTTTAGTTACATGTTGATTTTCTTTAATACAAGATTACCAACGTGGAAAGGTTCATTTATGGACACGTTTATCATAGGCACATTTGATACATTTTTAGTAAACTTGAAGGTGGTCAAGAGCATTAAGATGACATTTGTCTAATAACTCAAGTTGTGCTAAATGGTCCTGATGAAATTGTCATCATTAAGCATGTCATGGAGAGAAATGCGAGTGAGGGAATCTAGACTTCAAGAAGTAGAACAACCTCTATACCATAGACCATAGAAAAGGGTGTGGCAACAAGTGGAAGTATGGATACTAGTGCGGTATGCCCATAGGTGAAAGGAATGTGTGTATGTCAGTCCTTCCTAGTATCGTTAACCACTTTCATGAGAATTTTTTAGAGTTTTGTTGGTGGATTTGGCTTGGCCATTGGTCTATGGGTAATAAGGTGACGAGAAACTTAGCTAAATTCTGAAGGCATCACAAAGTTTTCGCAATGTTTTATTTTTGAATTGTTTTCCATTATCAATGATGAGGTGATGAGGAACACCAAAGTGACAAATGATGTGATGATTAATGAACTCACATATTTTCTTGGCTTTCATGGAGATGAGTGGTATGGCTTCAACCCATTTTTGTAGTATTCGGTAGCGGTGATGATCCATTGATGGCATTAGGAAGAATGGGGATTGATCTCTCCTAAAAGATACAAACCCCATTGAGAGAAGGGCCAAAGGTCACGGTGACAACTGTAAGGCATGATTTGGGTGTATGATGAAGGTTGGCATGTTGTTGCAATTTTACACAACGTTTGACATAGTCACAACAATCATGGTTAAGGTTCGTCTAGTAATATCCTAGGTGAAGAATACACTTAACAACAAGGAAGGCCACTGAAGTGACCTCCACATATGCCATCATGAACTTCCTTGATGGTATAAGTAATTTCACAACTCGTAAGGCATCGTAAGAGAATACCATCAAATTGTGCTTATAAAGGAGGATACCCATGATGACATAACAAGAGACATTTTTAAGAAAAGCACGTTGTCCATTACGAGTGAGGTTGGGAGGTAAGACGGAGAGAGAAAGATAGTTGAGTATTGTTTATACCAAAGGTCACTTGAGTCGGGGTAGTGGTTAGTTCCAAACGTCATGAGGTGTAAACGTCAGGGTGATTAGATAAATAAAAGAGGGAATGATTGGATTAAGCGGGTATTTGAGAAGTGAGTAGGCCATTCAAAGATTTTTTTGAATCGGTTTGAAGGGTAATGCGGTTGGGTGGTCAAAAGTATGTCTACGTGATGTTTTTACTGGGTATTTGAGAAGGTAAATACTAGTGACTTGGTTTATTGAATCACCAAATATGTGTTGGTTTGACATCGTGGCATAGGCAGGTTAATACGAAGGTGGGAAATATTGTTTGTATAATCAAAATATAGTTTGAAGGTGGTCAAAAGTAAAATGAAGATGGTACAGCCCCACCCCCATGATGTGTGTAATTTTTGAAGAATCATCGAAAGAGTGTCATCTCATTACAACATTGGTATATACCATTGACTTGTTTTATGACCTAGTCGGTGATATTTTGGCCCTTGATGGACTTTTGATGGATGAATTCGAGGTCAAGGTCAGCCAGAAGCATAAGCTAGCGTGCGGCACGTTGATTTTGGTAAGGTTTGGCATACATGAAGTGTAAGGGGTCGGTGTTGGTCACAACATAGGTTTTGTGATTGAGTAGGTAATGGAAGAGTTTTGTGGAAACAAAAACTAAGGCTAAGAATAGTTTTTCACGATGTGTGTATCGGGTTTCGTAGTCCAAAAGTATGGCTTATGTAATAAACTACATGTTCCCTCTGTGTTGTTCATCACGATGAGCGAGCATGGCCCCCAAGGAGTGGTCGGTAGCTGAGATGTATAGGTAGAAGGGTTGATCGTATTTAGGTGGAATGAGCATGGGTGGTTGAAGAAGGTATTATTTTAAGGCCTCAAAATATTTGTGGTAGTCATCATCCCATTTAAAGGAGACATCCTTTTTGAGAAGATGATGAAAATGGTTGACACTAATTATACAATTGTGAAATGAAATGTTGAATAGACTGCAACTTACCTTACAGGCTACGGAGTTTCCTAAGGTTGGTGGGCGGAGGAATTTCAAGAATGGCCTTGAATTTAGTAGGGTCAACTTCTATACCACGTAAGGAAATGATAAATAAGGCACACTTCTTGGGTTGAAGGTGGATGTAATATTTAATAAGGTGGTCAAAGATGGTTTTTAGGATGGCGAGGTGCTCGGAGTGGCATTTAGATTTGGCTAGGAGATCATCCATGTAATATTCCAATATAAATGCATGATGTCATAGAAGATATAAGTTATAGCTCACTAATATGTGGCACCAACATTTTTAAGGCCAAAAGGCATGAATCAATAGTAGAAGGTCCCCCAACGGGTGATGAATGCATTTTTGTGTTGATTTTTGGGGGAAAGCAAGATTTGGTTATAACTCAGAATCCATCCATGAGTGATACCATCTCATGGCTAATGGTAAGGTCAACTAGCTAGTCAATACCAAGTAGAGGAGAGTCATCTTTTGGGCAAGCTAGATCGAGGTCACGAAATCTTGCAAATGTGAGTCTCCCATGTCATCTTAGTGATAGGGACAATGTTAGAAATCCAATGAGGATAATCAATGGGTAAGATGAAGGAAACAAAAAGAAGGTGCTTTGAAGTTCTTCTTTGACAAGAAGGGCAATGTGAGGGTACATTTTCATCAATTTTTTTTATGGGTTTGGCATCGGGAATGGTTACGATATTATGGACCACTATGGTGGGGTAAATACCTAGCATGTCCGTGTAAGACCAAGCAAAAATATGGTTATGATCTTTGAGAAAAGAAGTGATGGCTTCATGTTCAACAACATCTAAAGATTAACCAATCTTTAGGATGTGCGGGTTGTCTTGAGTGTGAATGTTGATATCGATAGTCAATTCATTTAACATGGTTTTCATCTCGTATGGTAGCAATAGATGAATATATGAGTCTTCTACACCAAGGTAGGTGAGTATAGATTCATCATCCTGACATTGAATGACATTAATCAAAGGTGTATCATCATCGATCATTTTAGGGTACAGGAAGGGAAGAGAGAAGGGAACCTTGCCCTCACATTTATAAGTCAGAGGCCCCAAGGAGATGGTGTTTATGAAAAAAAAAAGTTAGGAGGGATGGATTCGGGATCCATCGAACTTCCTGAAGATGGTGATGGGGTGATGAAAGGTGAGAAGGGTTGATGTATTCAATGAGTTCAATGTGGTCCTTCTTGGTAGGTGGTTCAACAAATCTGATACCACTACGGTCGTTATGCTTGTGAGTAGTACATGGAATAAAGTATGGTGGCTTTTCTCGTAAAATCCAAAACTAAAACCCTTCCATGCACATCGGTGTAGGAAGGTGTGGGAAATGGCGATTGGTGAGTGATTGGAGGTCAATGGAAAATGGGCATGTTTTTGATGGTGGTTTAGGTATTTAAGTTGTAGTATCAATTCCCCATAGGTGATATTGGTATGAAGGTGAGGAGGACCATAAAGCCGAGGTGTCTCCTATATAGTGATCATAATGAGGGTGATGGTGAAGACTTATATATTCTTGTGGAGTAAGCAATGTGTTGACACTATATAGGCGATACTCCCCCAGAGTGAGGCGTTGAAAAATGCCCTCTAAGGGATCGGTGGTTGGTATGTGGGTAGCTAGAATAGATGATGTGTTAGAGGTCAGATCGAGGTGGATCTAATGAATTGGGAGGTCGATGGTTTGGCTATGTGAGGTTGTGGCAGGGCAGTAGGAATGGAGGATGTAGGTGTGGTTAAGGTAGCGGTTGCACTAGTGAGGGGAGGTGTAGGTGACATGGCAATGGTTGTGGAGGTAGATGCTTTGATGGGTATGAGCATGTCATTGGGTTGGTAAAGCATGTTGCAAGTTTTGAAAGGTGATGGGTTAGGATGGAATGGTATAGGTGTGTCCTTCATGCTCGAACTTCACACAATGATGTAAAGTGGAAGGGACACAACCCATGACATGAATCCAGGGTCTGCCAAGAAACAAGTTATATTGAAATTCCCCCTCCAAGACATAAAATAACTCTAGAATAGTGCGGGGCCCACACAAACATGGAGGATGATAGTGCCTAGTGTAGAGGTGATAGCATCATTAAATGAATGCAACATGATAGGATGTTTATGCATGTAATTTTCAGGTATGTGCATTTGAGTGAATGCATGGGATGAAATGATATTAATGCTAGTGCCCCATCGATCATGACACATCGTACACGTATATCATTGATGTGGAAAGAGATGAAGAGAGCTAGGTCTGGGTCATCTATTTGGTGTGGTGTGATCTCTTCCTCTAAGAAGCTAAGGGAGGCTACTTGGTGAGTAGGTTGAGGTGTGGATAAAGGTGGTAATTTGGTGAGAGAGGCTACATGATGGGGTGTGATAATGGAGGCTATGGGTGTAGGGTCATTGGGTAAAACCTCAATAGATTGCAAGACCTCCATGAGAGCTTGATGATGGGATTCTGAGGTTTGGATGAGGTCATATAAGGACATTTTGAGGGGGGATTGGTGTAGTTGTTTGAGCATCGTGTGGTGTGTGACCCCATTAGAAATAGGATATGTGGGGCCACGGATAGTGATTTTAGGTGTGGGTACAGATGGTATGTTGGGTATAGGATTGGTTGGTGAGTTAGTTGCCTTTTCTTTGCCTTTGTCCTTCTAAGAATGGGTAGCAACATGGATCATGTTGATCTGAGGTGGGGAGGTAGGTGAGGTAGGTGAGCCATAAAGGTATAAGCGACATGAAGGGAAAAATCCCAAGGGTGGGAAGGAACTTTTGAGATAAGATGGGCACATCAACATTTGGGTGGAGGTTTGGTGAGGTCGTTGATGCAAACCATGTTAATTTCAAACCTTGGGGTGGCTCTAGGAGTTGTGGAGGTCTCGGTCACTAAGTGGGCAATGAGGGAAAAATTTATGGGAATAGGTGTTGGTGAAATGGGGTCTTCATTGAGAAGGTCATCATCATCAAAGTTTTCTTCGGGAGGACACAACTGGATAAGAATGGTTTTTTAAAGATTTGTAGTTCTCTATATCGTGTCCTAACACACGATGGTAGGAAAAAATTTTGGTGTCATCAAACCCCTTTGGTTTGGGTTTGAGAGGGTCATAAGGTATGAGAGGAGGTAATTTGATGACAAAAGTTTCAAGGAGATTGGTTAAAATTTTGGCGTAGGATCCTACTAATGGATCACAATGGGAAGTGAAAGTGAGTTTGGGTGTAGGCATGGCTGATTGTAGAGGAATGGTCCTTGCATGAGGGGGAGTAGGTCGAGCTATGGTTTTAGGTGGTTGTGTGATCTTAGGTGTTACTCATGTTTTTTTTGGGTAGGGGTATGTTAGATGAACTAGTAGGAGAGTGTGTGGTTGTTTTGACTACCTTATTGGAGGGTAGAAGATTTTTGTCTTTAGGTTGCACCTTCTTGGGTAAAGGTGATATGGGCACATGAGATCTAGAGGGAAAGGAAGATGGTGGAAGAGGGCACGTTACCCATGGGGATAATGGAGGTGTTGTGAAGGTAAATGGTGTAGGTCATGGTGGAGGTGTGAGGGAAAGAGACTGAAGTGTCGTGGGTAATGAAGGAGTGATCGATGGTATTAGAGGTATGGGTGGTAAAGATGTTGTAGATGTGGCTGGAATTCATGGTAGGTGCTTGGATGTGTTTGAGGTTTGTAATGGTGGAATGGGCTGCTGTGTTTTTAGTTTACCGATGGGTGGAGGTTTCTTAACCATGTTAGAAGGGCAAGGTCCTAAGATAGACGAAGAGGGTGAAGGTGATGAAGGTGTGAACAGTGAGGTTTGAGTATGAGATTTATGGGGTTGGCTCTTTTATTTGGGTGTCAAAGTAGGTTTGGTATTGGCCTTGAAGGATGTAGCTAAATCTAATTTGATGGGTGGATGAGTAAAGTTGGTGGTTGGGATGACCCTAAGGTAGTGTTGGGTTTAGGCAAAGAAGATGATGTAAGTGTAGGCTTCGGTGTAGATGCGCGTTGGGTTATAAGTAGGGGTGTGGTTTGAGCCATGAGGGGTATCATGGAAGAAGTTTTGATAGAGGTGGTTGTGCTTGGTTCAATTGGCCGAAATATTTTTGGGTAGATAGTGGAAGTGTCAGCAAGTGACATTTGCATTTGCGTTGAGATAAGAAGCGAAAACACCCCAAAGTAAGGCTTTATCCACATAATCTAAGTGATCGGATAAACGCAAGAATGGCACATCTATGTAGGTGAGGTTGATGAGGACCTAATGGCAATTCCCGTAAAATTTGTCTTAGAGATAGGGAATTTGCTAGCTTCAGCTTCTATGGGTAAGAGAGCTGAAAGTAAGTCTACAGGATCTTGGGTAGCTGATGGAGAATGATCACCTAGAGGCAAAGGTATCTCTACTAGATCCTTGATAGGTGGAGGAGAAAATGGGTGCTCCTCTATAGGTGGAGGAGATGATGGGTGCTCCTCTATGGGTGGAGGAGATAAACAAGTATCCTTTATGGCCTGAAGAAGTACTTGTGGGTGATGGTTCCCTAGGTGGAGAAGCCAAAGGTGAAATAGTTTTGATATTAATAGAAGGCTCCTCCACTGGTGAGGAAGGAGGTGAATGGTATTCCTCTATGGGTGGAGGAATAGGTGAGGTGGATTCAAGTGCAGGCGGAGGACTTCGGGCTAGGATTTCCTCGATGGAAGGAATATGAGGTAATTGGGTAGTGGCGGTGTATCGCTGAAAATAGCATGGACCTCGCGGGTATGACTATCATGAGTTGAGGTCTCTCCCATTTGATTAGAAGAAGGGGCATGATTAGGAAAAGGTTTCTTGAAGATATGTAGGTTTTGATTGGTAGGTGCGTTAGGATTATCCAAGGTTAGCTCACCTTTCTCAAGCATTTCTTGGACAATGTTTTTGAAAGTGATGTAATTGCCTTCACTATGACCATTTACTTGATGATAATTATAGAAATCGTGCTCTTTATACCATGTAGTGTGGGCGAGTAGGGTCAAAACCGATGTGTGGTTTCATAGGAGGAAGGGTGATGGCCCTAGCTTTGATGAGATTCTCTAAGACAGAAGAATAAGGTTCCCCAATTGGGGTATATTTCCGTTGTTCCTATCTAATTGAAAATTCTAAATGGGTGAGAGATTAGATGAGGGGCTAACCTGATTTGTGGATGAGTTGGGCGACTTTGAGTATCACCGCATTAGTTAGTGGTCCCCTTGGCCTTTTAATAATTTTTATGTGGTTTTGAAGAAGAAGAGGTATCATTTGACTTGAATTTTGAGTTCTTATTGTGTAATTGGATTTTCTTCTCTTCAATGGCCCGAATCTCAAGCTTTTGTGCTATGGTGAATGCTTCATCAAAGGTTTGGAAGGTTTGGACCTGTAGAGTCGGTGAGATATGCCTAGCACAAGCTCGTGTGAAGAGTTTGATGAGTTTAGTTTTGTGGTAGTTGGAATGTGAGTTGATTGATCAGGCTATGTCAATAAGCAACCAAATCTGATGGATTCATCGTCATACTGACACATAGAGTAGAGGTCAGTCATGGTAACCTTCTTAATGATATTAATGGAGAAGTGATCCAAGAAGGCTTGGGCTACCTAATTAAATGAGAATATAGAATGTCTAGGTAACCCACTATACCAATCTAATGTGGGTCCAGTCAGAGACATGGGAAAGGTCCTTAGGAGCAAAGCATCATCATGGGCGATCAGATAACACCCATGTTTGAAAGACCACAAATGCTTGTTGTGGGTCTTCTTTACTATTGAAATGGTTGAATTTAGGCATTTCCCAATGCAAGGGATATGGATGGATAGGAATGGATGGGTGTATAGGCTCATTACAAATCTCATCATAGGTGAGAGTGTTGTGGGAGTAGAAACTGATGCCTCCAATGTTTGCATCTTGTCCATAATTAACTTGATTAGGTCTTTGGTAGGTTGTGATGGATGGGTGACTCCTGTAGCATAAGAAGGTTGGTTTTGGCATATAACGGGGTGGCATTCCACTATATGGTGTTGTCGTAAATGTGGATTGAGAAGAAGGTAGTTAAATAGGGGGTACGTACCTAGAGTGAATAATAGATGAAACAAGAGGCTGCTGATAGTATGTATATGGAGGTGGAAGGGTCATGGTGACCCTAGTGGCAATGGGGGCTAAAGATTACATAATAGAAAGGATGAAGTTTTGAAAAGGGGTAGGGGTCACCGACAATGGGGTGGTAGTGTAGCTACGGGTATATGCAAGACAATAGGCATGCGAAATGAGGTTGTGTTTTGGGTGGTTGGTGAAGGTATAATGGATGTGGTGGGTGCAATGGATGTAGCAGATGTGGCAGTTATAGTGGGTATAGGGCCTAGCTTTGAAATAATGAATTAGGTAAGGTAGATGTGGGTAGCGTGGAGCTAGATGGGGCTGACATGTAGGAGTGGGAATGAGAGTCGAGGGATAGATATGGGCATGTCGTATATCAACTGACCCGAGGCATCTCGAGTGGATGAGTGGGAAAGGTAAAACTACAAGGCGGCAGGATTTTGGTCAAGGAGTCATGTGAACTCCTTGTCTCCAGTAGCGATAGAGATAGGTTGGATAGGTTCCATGGTTGGTGATAAAATGGAAGGTGGTGAAGGGCTAGGTGGGAGTGGTTGACAATTGGTGTGGAATACGAGGGCACTTTCTTGTCGACACGTCAGTACCATGTGAATAGGTACTAACATGGTAAGACTACTTTCTATAAATGACATAGAAATATAGCACATGTAGGATAAATAGGTGGTGGTAGGTGAATTGGGGTTAAAATGTTAGCTAGAAAATGACATAGGCTAACTGATGCCGGTTAGGTTAAACCGATGCGGTCACAGGTAACCACTACCGGTCACTGTGGAAAGTGGACAGTTGGTAAAAATAAGGTATAAGGCCAAATTTGCCAGGTATGCAAAATGTTGATGGGACTTACCAGGTCAATGGATATGATAAGAGTGACAGAGACTCTAAACAACTAAAGAAGTGGAATAGGTGTCCTTTTGGGTAGGTTAACCAAAAGAATAGTGAACCGACACCGTTGGGTAAAACCAATGATGGTCAGAGGGTAACCGATGATGGTCACTGGACCGACACCGGTTACTGTGAAATTGAAACAACGATGAAGAAAATGTGGTTGTGAGTTAAAATTAAATGTGGAATCAAACCCAGAATTTTGAGAATGATGAGAATAAGGTCCAAGCACACTCAAATGAAGCTGGAATACACCAACTGTGATGAGGAGTGTGCAAGGGGAAATAAGAAAAATGAAGAACGTGACCTCTCACCTCAAAATGCAAGCCAAGCAGAAACACTAAGAAAAATATGATCCTAAGAGTGCTTTTTCTATTATGTTTGTTTAGCTTATGCTATTTAAGGACTGACTCATGAACTATAAAATAGATTTTTTTGTGAGGATGGCTTCCTACAAAGAAGGAGATCTACAAGGAGAGGTTTCAGGTATGTTATGGTGGGGGTGGGCCATCCTCTGATGGGGTACTAGACAAAGATAACTAGCGGGGTGCCCACTATGTCGTGATCGTGTGATCACCTACAACTTCTTCCAGGTGAGATGTTGTTTAAGAATGTGTATATATTTTAAATTTGTGATGTTTGGGTAAGAATCAGAGAGAAAAATAAAGGAAGTGCTTTTCTATGATTCATTTGTCAACCATCAGCTGGGAATGACTTCCAGCGTATAGGTTGCCCTCAATTAATGTGAGCTAATGCAGAAAAGTAGAATGAAATGAAATGATTTTTAAACCCAAATCGAAATGTAGAATTCGATGCCAAAAATAGATGAACAGGAGAAGGGATGCTCTTTCACTAATGTGATACTAATGAAAGGGAAGAAATGTTCATTTTAAGCACCAAAATAAGATTGCTTTTAGATAATAGAAGAGAAGAAGGTTCCAGGGGAGAAATTTTTAATGTAAGAACTTTTTAGAAAAGAAACAAACATACAACGTTTTCACCTAGAAATGAAATAATGCAAAGAACCCCGAATGGGTCCCATCGAGCATGCCAAAATGTTTCACCTGATTCTAGAGGCATTTCTTTGAATGTTGACAAAACAGATAAGGGTAATGGGCTAGGAGGAATACCTATTGAGATGCTGGTTGTAGGTTGTTGCGTGCGTATGACTTCTAAATCCACAACTGATCATGAGAGCTTCCTTTTTGCTTCGAGGAACTACCTAAAATGCAAAACAATACCACCAAATAAAAGTTAAACAATATATGCAGTGGACTACCTAGCGTTTTCTAGATTCGGGAAGCATGATACTTCCTAAACGGTTATCAATCCACCGATTAAAATAACTTAATGCTAACAATAAAGGAAATCCTAATGTAGTTAAAATGATTTAGGTATCTCATTCATCTATAATAAGAAAATTTGTTCACAACAGGATAATCTATGACTGAATCTGAAGGTTAAGGTCTTTCGATTAGGATATTGGTATTGGTCGGGTAAAGTTCTAGGATGTTTTGGGTATTTGATAGAGGTTTTAAGCTTTGTTCTTTGTTTCTAGTAAAAACATACAGAGAGTGACATCAGTTAGTATGAATGGTGTCAGTTTAGGTTAACCGATGGTAGTTGTGGGTAATCGATGTCGGTATGGTCATGGTACAAGAAATTTAATGAAACTTAAGGTGAGGGTAGATCTAAGGCTAGATGAAGATGGAAGGGTGATGGAAGATTTTTGTGGGTATTGGGTGTGCATAGAATGATTAAGATCCGGATATGGGAAATTCAGGGGGTATGGGTAAAAGGATGGTCAAGCTTGCATGGAGGTAAAATGGTGGTGGAATGAAAATGAGGGCAGAAACTAGTAACAACAACAAAAGGATCTACCCAATGATAAATGGACAAATGCTAGTTACCAAAAACACTTACCGCTTATACGATCTTGACATCTGGTTGGTAATGGTAGGTGATCAAATGGAATGAACCTGATATGGTGTTGGCACTTCCCCGGATGCTCCCGTGAAGGAAAATGGCTATGTGATTGCTTCCGGTGTTGGCTATGGATGCTTTGATGTGTGTACTAATGTTGGTTCTACTTGCATGCAGCTTTGGTTTTCTCACTTGTTCTCAAAAGATGTGATTTTCTCTTTTAAATGTGTCAACCTCAAAATAAGGTTGTTTTGGGGTTAAATGGTAACCAATGGTGGTTCTAGGTTGACCATATGTGGTTTAGGGTGGCTGGCATTGGTTAGGGCGGGATTTCCTAGGTTTTCTAAAATGGGCAGATCCTTTTGATTTTCTTGGATCTCGCCCATTTTTTGCTTCATGGAATAGAATGGAAGCTTCCTTCTAATGAGACGAGAATGTGGTTAGAGGAATATAGGCTTTGATTTTTAGGGTTTGGGTAGGTCTTAGTTAGTTATGGCAACATACTAAGAATAGGTCTTAGGGTGAGGTGGCTAAGTGAGGTGGATAGGTGAGGTGGATGTGTGGGTATTATCCAATTAAGATATTTAAATAATAAATATTGTGAGATAATGAATTAATTTAATTAAATTAATATTAGAGTGGGATGAAAGGGGCCATGGTTAGGTGAATGTGTTCAAGGTGTTTATTTGACGGGGACCAAGGGGAGTATGACCTAATTTTAGTGTCTACAATGTGTTACTATAGTTCTCCCCAATAGAGCTTCCCTTTACCTTTAAATAACTCCTCCAAGGGCATGGTAATCTTAGCATATCCTTCGATAAATATTTGGTAATAGCTTTGTGGCCCAAGAATCTGCATGCTCCTCACTCTTACTGGTGGGTTCCTCCAAGCATAAAATCACTGCAACCTTATCTTGATCTACTAACAATCCCTCCTTGCAGATGATATGCCCTAGCAGAGTTCTATAAGGTGTAGCAAATACACACTTCTTGATATTTAAAGAGATGTTTAACTATCTATACCTCTCAAACATTAACCACAAATTGTCACAATGATCCTTAATCAGCCCATACACAATCCAATCATCCAAGTAAACTTCTAAGAATTTGTGAATAAAATCATGGAATGCTTGAACCACAATGCATGAAAATACTGCAGTGCATTCTTCAATCCAAAGGGCATCACTATGTATGCAAAACTTCCCCATTCAGTGGTGAATTTTTCTTCTCTTGATCCTCCTTAACAATTCTTACCTGATGATACCTAGAGAACCCATATGTAAAAGAGTAAATTTCATACCTTGCAATGCCTTCCAATATTTCCTCAGTGAAGGGTGTAGGGAAAGGATCAATCACACATGCAACATTCAGCTCCTTGTAGTCCACACAAATCCTGATTCTTCCATCTTTCTTTATGTTGATTACCATAGGGCTAACCCACTCTAATTCCTCTATGGGCTCAATAATTCTAGATTCCAACATCTTATCTATTTCTTCTTTAACATTTACACATTGGTTAGGGTTCATCCTATAAGGTATCTTCCTAATTGGGTGTGCACCTTCCTTTAACTTAATTTTCATCTCACCAAAAAATTTATGCACCCCTTTCAACTCATGGTAGCCCCTAGGAAACAAGTCTTGGAAATTACGTAATAACTCAATTATCTTATCCACTTTAAATTCAAACCAATAATCTCCAATTATGGCCTCCTTAGCTTCAACATCCATTCTAATGTTCACTTTAATTGTTTTCATAGGTTCAAGGTAGGTGTGTTCCTTCTCATCTACATTTTCTAAGAACTAGTGTGTACCCTCTTAATGATCTATGTCCAAGTGTTCCACTTCTTATCATCCACCATATAGACCATATTTCCTATCTCCTTCTCTAGGATAACACAATCAAGTAGTTCTGCATATGTCTCATCTACTTCAGCAAAACGTGCTTCTAGATCCAACTCGCCAAATAACTCTTGAATGAGTTCTTTAGCCTTTTCACTATCTCCCATGGTTAATCACTTCATACACTGTAATGCCTTTTTCACCAGAGGTTTACTAGAGAAGTAGTCAAAATTATGGATCATTCTTACAATCAAGTCTTGCCAATTTCCGCCTCCTATACAACTTCACATAAACATACCAAGCGTGCTTGCAGCCTTGAAAAGGTGAAATAAAGTCCGTGCACCCACAATGAAGGTGGTAAATCTTCCTTTCCCTCTATTTAAAGTTTCTCACACTACTAAATGTGGTTTCCAATAGGATTATTACCATGATACTCACATATTTGAGTAGGTGTATTACTCCTAAAATCCCGGCTGATATACAAATTCTCACTTCTCTCCATTTTATGATATTATCCCTATAAACCATCCAGCAAGACATATTATCCCATGCATGGTATACATTAGTATATTCCTTTTTCCACTTGATCCTTCCATTGTACTTCCACGGCTCATAGGAATATCTCATGGTTTCCTTAGCCAGATGAACCGGGTATAAGGTTGTTTCCTAATCTCCTAACATAGCGTGGCCTACTTACATGCCGAGTTGTGCTTCTTATCCTACACCCAACCATATTGTAAGTGCCATGTGCCAAATTTTCATAGGAGATACTTGTAGTATCACTGATGGACTGTGCATCATCCCACTAGATAATTCATTCCTTATATGGCTCAAGAATTTTGGGATCTCGAGTGGTGTCAACATAATTTATTTTAAGGTCTTCTACACTTAAGGACTCAACATAAGGTGCATCTTTCTTGTTTGTCAAATGGAATAATAATGCATTCTTCCTTGTTCTCAAAACTTATATATCCCTTATTGAACCATAGATCAACATTATTTGCATAGCACCAAGGGTACCCAAGTAGAGTTGGGAAGTTGTCTTCTTCTGCAAGCGCTAATACCTCAAAGTCCCCAGTGAACTTGGCCCATGTATATTAATAGATGCATCTTTCAATACTCTAATTAGCATGGCCTTAGTCTGATTTTCCATATATAATACATTGGAAGATGAATGCAATGGAGGTCTTCCCATCTGAAACCATGCATGGTAAACAAATTCACTTCCACGCCTATGTCAATCAAAATATTTTTTAAAAGCCATCCATCTACAACAACATTCAGAGTGATCTCCTTATCATAATCCAAGCTATGGGGAGGGATATTAGCATGTAAAATCTGTCATATGGTCTTAATTCCAACACATGGAGTGTTTCCTTTCAACCAGCTCCCTAGTAATGGAATAATTTTCTCCTGACACAACATCTTGCATACTTCCTTCAGATCATCAACATCCAACTAGAAAGTCTCAACTTCCTTCTCTGCTCCAACTTCCGTAACTTGTTCCTTTAAACATTGTATTTCACCCTACATATTTCGAGTTACCTCCATGGTTTCCTGATAAACCTCCTTCTGATGTGTAGGGTCTAGGTATTTTCATGTAAAACCTCCTCCTTAGTGATGGTAGGTTTCTATTACAACGCTTATCCGACACACGTAACCTTAGTGCATGTAGTAATCTTCATAGGTACTACCTAAGGATCCAGTGATAAATTTTGCATCCATTGGTTTTCCATGGTGCGTTGTATTCTAACTATCCCTACACCCTTGTTCTCCTAAGTGTTCTTCTTACTTATATGTTCATGTAAGTTCAAACACTCTTCATAGTTATGATTCTTCTTGTAAAAAAAAAAAGTAATGTTCTAAGGAAATTTGTGCATGTAATGGTCAGGGGATCCACACGTATAACATGTTCCATGAGGGAACTCACCTTGTCCACCACCGCAGCCTTGCCTTTGAATCCACCATGGTATCCTCTACCTCTACCATGGCCTCCCTCAAATCACCCTTCATTTTGATCATAGCACCCTTGAGTGTGTTCATGATCATGTCACTCACCTTTATCCTTATATTTATTCGAAACCCCGTCTATCATAAACCAATATCAATGGCATCATGGATCTGATCAATCAGCCTACAATTCTTTGTATTAAGATTGGTGGACTAGAAAATTTTACAGTAGCAAGACATTTTCTTTCTTTTAAAATGTGGCAATAATGGGAAGTGGCTTGCATCATGGTCTAAATGACATATATCACATTCCAGTAACAAGGAGTGCACCAATCTAAAATGACAGCTATCCTTAGTATGCCCCTCTACTTCACAATCTATGCACCAAATTCCAGTGCATATCTCATGTGTTGTATTGGCTGATAGTTTCTCCAAATGCTTTATCTTTTCTACAATCGAGCTTTCATGAATGGGCCTACTCTAGTGTATGCTCCCGAATGACTCAAAGCACATAAATACTGCAAGTTCCTCACATGGGTTTGTATAAGTCTTATGTGAGAGTGCCCTCCTAAAAGGCATAATCAAGCCTTCGATGAACCACTGTGCATGCTAACTTGCATGGATATCATATGATAGTTTAGACAAGAGTGTTTTGAAATGAGCATCATACTCCCAGACACTCTCAGTAGTGCCCTGCTTGATATCCTTGAGTGCACTTATACTTTTCTGCTCGAACTTAGGTATATAAAATTCCTTTAAAAATCATCCCGTAACATTGTATAATCCACACAATTCTGATCATGGTCAAAAATTTTGTACCAACTATATGCACGTCCCTCGCAACGTAATTTTACATTGGTGGCCTCATGCTCTTAAGTTGTTATTCCTTTTGTACACCACAATATCTCACACATATGCACATACTCATAAGCATCTTCTATTCCCCATATACTCTGGGAGATGAAGTGACATCTCCATGTAAATATTTTGGGGCTGGTGAAGACCATGCTCACCAGATCCAGAAACCTCGTATGTTACCTCTGCCTTGAGATCCACCAAATCCCGAGTTACCTGTTCTACCCGATCCTCCACCCAGTAGCAACAATTGGACCGGAGGATGGACTGCCATGTGTCTTAATAGTGGTACTAAACTAAAATCCTATAATCTGCGGAAGTTTTTTGCTCCTCGATGTGAGTCTAAAGTTACGCACACCTATGTTTTGTCTTGATGACGTCCTAAAAAGGTTCCTATAACCGAGTCCTCCAAATAACAGAGAATATTTTTTCCAACTATAAATGCACTTGCTATATGATTCACTCCTAAACTTGTTGATAATTCAACTCTACCTCTTACTACTCTACTACCTAAACTAGCTTGCTGACTACCGGTTATACTAGAAATTGAAAACCAACCACAAGGGCTAGGTTTTCGGTAGATTCAAGTTCACTCACATTACCCACGTTGTCTCTGCTGCACGCTCTCATAAAATTCCAATGAGGGTTACCTATCATGCTTTCCCAAATGGGGGAGTTCCAGATTCTCTAGCTCCATGTCCTCTACGTGAGCTCTAAATCCTTCACGAGCCATCTCTCTCCTCAATTCCATCTGTTATGCAATCTTGCATTGCTTCCTAAATCCTCCTCACATGCCTCATTATAATTAAGCCACATTTATTCTCTTTACCTCTCTGCTGCTAGGTCTGCCATCCTTCACCACACCTACTCCTACCCTTACGCATGGTGGGGTTTAGCTATCCATTGGCTTCTCTTCCAAATTTAGGGTTACCAACAAGATTTTGATTACCAGTGGAATGCCTTGAAGATAGGTTCCCCTAGGATAACATTAAAACTAAAATTCAGCTACCTCTCGGGAAAGAATAAGTGGAAATTAAGTACTCCAAAATATAGCTATTCAAAACACCATGGAACCAAGTGTCCACATCGTGTGTCCAAATCAGATCAACATCATAGAGGGTGTAAAATTCTTCCTATATCCAGAGACAAGTGTGAGAAACCTCCTATTCCTTTTAGATGCGTAAGAAACCAACCACCCGTATAGCTCTATTGGAAAAATAACAAAGAATATCTCATATAACTAGTCATATAGATTCTGCTCCACCCACGTGCATGCATCAAACATAGATTGAGTGCTAAATCTTTGAGCTTACTCTTCTTCCAAATCTATTATCCACTCCTCAACACTTTCCAAGGTCAATCGGTACATCTTCATCATGCAACATCCAAAACAGCTAAAAAAAGATGTCCCGACAACGGAACTAATGATGCCGACCTAGAATTTACAGTAAATGACCCACGCACATTGGCACATCACTTAGCTAGAGCTAAGTGCTCACCAAAAGCATGCAAAGGCACCAGGTCCCTCTTTAGAGTTGTTTATACAGAATGTTAGCGTGATGGTGCATATAGATATCTAGATTCATTATCAATAGTAAACAACACACAATGCATAAACCAGATCTAGTTCTTAGAATAGATATAAAATGAACTAAACAATGACTATAACAAGATCTACCATGTAAGAACCAAATTCAGTCATATTCAACACCACCATCTAGCCAATATTATCCATTGTATTGAATACTATAAAACACAAAAGCTTCTTACATTACATAAGTATCTTCATGAGTCATGTACATGGAAATACTAGTAACATAACTCTACCATAGTTTTCACCCACTAACTTGTGCAAGTTAATACATATATAAAGGGTTGGGGAATTTCCCTTCACTTGCACATAGGTCACATGCTAATAATAGCCACATGCCTTTACAATAATATGCACACATGCAAGTTCTCTAAAAATAGACTTCATATAGTTAACTCTGAGTAGAAATCCTAATATTAGCCTAAACAATGCATGGCACTCAGCTTTCTCTTGTTCCCAAAATTCCATTGCATGGACCATAAGTCTTCAATTCTTTGTGTGCTCTCAGTATGCTATCATCGAAAATAGCCCTTATCCACAAAATGGCTAAGTCTTGGATTCAAAGTGTTTTGGTGCACACTCATTCTGCTATTCTTCTCGCCTTCAAATGTTCCTTCTTCCAGTGTGCACATCCTTTATGTGCCTTCACCTTAGAGAAATATATTATCTTCTCAACATGTACCAAGAAACCATGGAGGTGATTAGGATCTTATAAGGATAAATCCAATGTCTTAAGGAGAAATCATGCTAGTTGGAATAGAAGAAGAGAAATGAGGTTCCTCATCAGGATATGGATGAGGTTAGGGAAGTATGTCGCATGTCACAGTAGGAGAACATTATTCCCATGTTGGGATAATGGATGAGGGAGAAGGTACCATGTCTTTGGAGGAGGGCATGAGAGACAAGTCTTACATGCTAACCTACCTCCTCACAACATTGATTATGATAAGGAGATCACACTGAATGCAATTGTTGATGGGTGGCTCCTGAGTAATATATTAATTGACACATGCGCAAAGGTCAATGTCCTTACTCTCGATGCATGGAATAAAATGGGAGGCCCCATTACAACCATATTTGAATGTGTTGTACATGGCTAATAGGAAAAAGGCCATGCCTCTATGGGTGTTAAAGGTGCATCCATTACTATTTAAGGGGAAAATTTTACTTTGGATACTTTGAGGTTATAGAGCTTGCTTGAGGCTGATAGTTTCCTAGCATTACTTAGGCACCCTTAGTGCTATGCAAACAATGTTGATTTGTGTTTCAATAAGGGCTACATCATTTTTGAGAACAAGGAAGAGTGTGTGATCATTCCACTGACTGATGGATGGTTTGTGCCATATGTGGAGCCATTGGGTGAAGAATACTTAAACAAGATATATGTGCACACCATCGAGGGACCCGAGTTCATTCAACCATTGAAGGAAGGGGTAATTCAATGGGATGATGCACATTCCATAACTATAAAACAATAATTTCTTGTGACAACTAGGCACATGGGACATATGAGTTGGTTGGAAGGCATATGAAGGATATTAAGACTTGAGTTGTCGAGAACGCGCTCAATTAGGTGCTTGAGAGGAAGGAAATTTCCATGGTACACTGGGGAAGCCAACCCTGATGTCTTTCTACATGAAATGGAGACCTAGTGGAAGTGTCAAGTGGAGAGAAGGAATATTCTTACCTATACTTTACATGGGACAACAACACATTGGTGGGTGACACATTGAGATAATCTTCTAGAGTGGCGTGAAGTGAGAATTGAGCTCTCTATTAGGTTTCTCCAAAGCAATGCACCTTCTCAAATTTGTGACTATGATGAGAAGTGATCCACCCCATATAGTTTTTAGGATTGTGAGAAACTTGGATGGGAGGCATTAAAGTTTTACCCCCTTCCATATGGGTGCATAAGTTCTATTCCACCTTACAAGGCCTCACGCGCACATGGTATATTCATTCGAGTTGCGATATCGAGATAGGGGCTGGAAGGAGTTGATGATGGATCTTGTTCAAACATTTAAATATCAAAGTATTAATCCATCGGTGAATGAGGCATTATAGGTAGTCAAGTGCCTTACCTTGGGAGATAGTTCCATGGTGGAGGACAAGATTCTAGAGTTGTTAGGTGAACTAGAGTTGGGGCACACTTCATGGAGGAAGAATCAGAGGAAGTACAACTTGAGTGCACCTACCTAGAGAAGGAGAAAGGAAAGTTGGTCTACTTGATAGATAATGAAGAGGTGGAGAACTTAGATGTTAGCCATATATAAGGTACGCGTAAAGTGTTAGATATCGTAAATAAACAAGCGTGTGCTTATCATAATCCATTAAAATAAAAGAAGGCTAACATTTGTACGAGGTAGAACTAAAGGAAACTATTATCGGGGACTAATGGATGGAATAGGAGGTCTCAAAGATTATTGAGCTTCTACATGATTTTTAGGATTTGTTTTCATACGGTACTTGTGAAATTAGAGGATTTCACCCCTCGTTAGGAGAAATGAGAATCAAGTTAAAGGATGGTGCATGCCCGATTCGAAGGAGACTTTATAGGATGAATCTAAATTTTTGTGTCAAAGTTAAGGAATTGAATTATGAGATGATAACATTTGGGATCATAGAAGTTGTTGAAGAATCTGAATGGGTAAGCCCAATGGTCATCAATATAAAAAAGGATGGGAGAATAAGGATTTATGTTGACTATAGGGATTTGAATGTAGTATGTGTAATTGATCCTTTCCCAACCCCATTCACTGAGGAGATCCTAGAAGGAGTAGCCGGGCATGAGATCTATTCATTTACATATGGGTTTTCGGGATATCACCAAGTTCGAATTGCAAAGGAAGACCAAGAGAAGACAACTTTCACCACTGAATGGGGAAGTTTTTCCTATACGGTAATGCCTTTTAGACAAAGAACGTGCCTATTGTGTTTTCACACATTGTGGTTTAGGAATTTTAGGACTTCATTCACAAGTTTCTTCAAGTCCACCTAGATGATGGAAATTTTACAAATTAGAAATTTTACAAATTAGTAAAATACCATAGTGGGGGACAATCTATAGCTACGATACAATTATCGAGGTCATTTTGAGAGATGCAGGAAGTTGAGCATCTCCTTGAATATTAAGAAGTGTGTTTTTGCCACTCCTTTTGGCACATTGTTGGGACACATTATTTGTAAAGAAGGCTTATTGGTAGACCCCACAAAAGTGGCTATTATAGTGGGATTAGAGGATCTTATCCATCAAAGCGTGGTGCGTGGGTTCCTAGGGCATACATGGTACTATAGGAAATTCATCAAGGGATATGCCTAGATTTCCACACCCCTAGAAGAGTTATTGAAACATAAAAGTAAGTTCTATTAGGGAGAGGCATAGCAGGTGGCATTTGACATGTTGAAGGAAAAGATTACCACCACACCCATTTTTCATTTTCCCTCTTGGGATAAACCTTTTCATGTGTATGTTGATGCATTTGGGATGGTGATTGGGGTAGTCTTAGCATAGCCTGGAGAGGGTATTGTTGATAATCTCTTGTGCTTTTCCAATAGGAAGCTTACTCCAGTAGAATAAAACTATACCACTACAGAGCGCAAGGCATTATTAATGATCTATGCGCTACATAAGTTTAGGTAGTATTTACTAGCAACTCCTTTTATTTTCTACATAGACCACATGACATTAAAATACTTGGTGAAAAGCCCATTTTTAAGGGTGCATATGCCATTGGATACTATTATTCCAAGAGTTTGAGTTTACGGTTGTGGTGAAACTAGGGAAAATTAATTTGGGACCTGATCATTTGTCGAATTACTTTGGGTGAGGACGCATAGAGCATTGAGGATACGATACAAGATGCACAATTATTCGATGCATTGTTTTCCCTTTGACTTAGAAGATATTGTGTTATTCCTATGAATGGGTGGGGCACCAGAAGGGATGAAGGCATTAGAAAGGAAGAAAATATCCATACATGGCATGCCCTATATGTTAATTGTTGGATATTTATACAAGCTATTACATGATGAGGTTTTGTGTCGGTGTGTGCTAGAACATGAGCGCACTACAATCATGGAAGAGGCTCATGGTGGAATTGTAGGAGGACACTATGTGGGAATGTGACCACGTGTAAGATCCTTTTAGCTAGAATTTTGTGGGAAATGGTTTACAAGGATTGTATCAAGTATTGCAAGGCATGTGACCATTTCCAGCACCTTGGTAAACTAGGGAAAAGAGATGAAATGCCATTAAGGCCTATCACCAATGTAGATCCATTCAAAAAGTGGGAAATTGAATTCATAGGCCCTATTACCCCATCCATACAAAGGACAAGTTCATGTTATATCATTACATGCACAAACTATCTTATGTAATGAGTAGACGCGACGCCTATGAAGGATTACATAGCCACGATATCGAGTTAGATTCTTATGGGAGAATATAATCATCGGTATGGATGCCTACTGAGTTTAACGAGTGATAGGGGTACTCATTTTCTAAATGATATGGTTAGAATCTTATTGGCTGAGTTCATGGTGGTCCATCATAAGACTACCCCTTATCACCTATAAGCTAATGGGACAACATAATATTTTAACAAACTTTTGAGTCACATGTTGACCAATATTTGTGATGTTGGGAGAAAGGATTGGGATGACAAAGTCTCTGTCATGTTATGGTCATATCGAGACAACTTATAAAAAACTAAACAAGGCC
Source organism: Taxus wallichiana var. yunnanensis (assembly GCA_018340775.1). Classification (NCBI taxonomy): domain Eukaryota; kingdom Viridiplantae; phylum Streptophyta; class Pinopsida; order Cupressales; family Taxaceae; genus Taxus; species Taxus wallichiana. Next base: position 1,270,474 of record CM031239.1, read on the forward strand.
ACACCATTTCAATTGGTGTTTGGTGTGGAGGTTGTGTTACCGGTTGAATTTATGTTTCCATCCCTACGTATTGCACATGCAAGGGGATTGGTTGATGAACAAGCATTAGAGGAGTGCATTGATAAGATTATGGAGTTAGATGAAAGGTGAGCCATTTCTCGATGGAGTCATAAAATGGAAAAATATAGGCAGAAGGTGTGGCATGATAGGCACATCAAGAATAAAAATTTTGAGGTTGGGAAGATGGTCCTTCTATATGATTCTAATTTTTGTGCCATCTTGGGAAACTCAAAGTGCATTGGTTGGGGCCATACATTATCACTTACATACTTAATTTGGGTGCTTCCAATTAGAGGAACTTGATGGAACAAGGTTTCCTAGTTACTTTAATGGGAGTAGGTTGAAGCCCTACTATAAATAAGTCTTTAGTGTGTTTGTAAATAAGGCAATATTTCCATTTAGCTTAGGATTTCCCTTAATGCATTTTCCTTTCTTTGTGTTTCCCTTCTTCATCAATTTTATTTTTCTTTTGTTTGGTTTGTTGTGGGCATGCTTGTGTGCTAGTATCCATTATTATCTAAAATTTTCTTATGCGTAGAGGACCGTGTATCTATTTAGTGTGGGGTGGAGTGAAAAAGAGAAATTTAGAAAAATATGTGGTAAGTGTTGAGAGAAATTTTGGATGGTGGCCTGAGTTATGAAGTCAAAGGCACATAGGATGGAGGAAGGTACGTAACAAAAGTGTTCATGATATAATAATGGTGTCAAAAGGATTTGAGGAAACCACATATAAGGATATAAGTATAGAGAAACATGAGGTAGGTGGTGACAAGGACTAGGTTTGATTAATGTAGTCTTGCACGCTAGAAGGTTGTGAGAGTTTTACATAGGATTGGATGAAGAGGAAAAGCATTGAACAAAACACATGGAAGGAAAGTGTTGGAAAAATCTGAATTTAATGCGGTTGTATATTGGTAGGTGGCATAGGATTTTGTGTGGGAAAAGTGGGAAACTATAAATAGAAGGTTGGGAAAGCTATTGTTTTTCACCTTGTATTGATATTGAAGAGATCTTGAGATCTAAGGTGTTATTGTGAAATTTTTTTTATGAAAATTGGTGTGCAAAGTTGAGAAATTGATAGATTTTGAACCGGTTAGGAGCGAGACTACAAAAGCGTATGCGTAGAGGAAGTTGTTCAATGGCTTTCATAAGTGATTACACTACCTTGTGGAAGAAGAATACTCTAGGTTAGGGTTTATAAAGATAGGGTATGGGGTTTTGAGGAAATTTCATAGGAGTAGAGCCAAAGTTTTGAGCAATGGGGAAAATGAATACAAGGAAGGAGTTGTATTTGTCGAGGAGAAGATAAATGGCACCAAGAAAGGAGCAAACACTTCACCAAATAAGGGAAAAGGCAAGGGAAAAGGAAAACCAACCATTTTGACCAGTTTTAATGAAGAGTGGTACACGGAGATAAGTACCTAGATGGTGTGTTTGTTAGGGAAGGAATGGGTATCTCACATATGAAAGATGGTCGTGAGAGACTATAACCATTGAAAAAGCACCACTAAAAAATAAATGACACTGGAGTTGGTTCGCCCCATGGGAAGGAGGACACAAGATGGAAAACCCATGTATGACGATGAGGTGCAAACTAAGTTGGAGAAGGTTGGACTCTTGCAGCTCTATGAGCTACCCTATTTTAGAAAGCATGAAGGTTATACTAATGGCTGATGTCGCACATGCATTAGGATCACATTTATTTCATAGAATGAGAAATGTACATAACTCATCTGATTTCCAAGTACATTGGCATTATCTGTAAGCACTAGATGATGAATTGTTCAACAAAAAGGTCATCAAGAAGATAGTTGTGGCATATGAGTACAAGAAGGGTTTGTGTTATTTTGATATCTCCATGATCACCGACCCTATCATAAGGATGGCCATGCACTTGGTCAAAAATTTGAACAGGAAAGAGAGGTGGACATAGGTAAACAAGATTTGGTTGAATGTTTTCCGCAAGATCTCGAAGGGTACACTCTACAACAGATTCATCCTTTATCGCAGAGGAGATCATAGATGCCATGCGCGATGGAGAAAATATTATGTATGGTAACATCCTTCTCACCATTGTGTTTTCAGAAATTGGAGTGCCTAATGGGCTAGATAAATATGTTTAGGAGTACCCAGATGAGGACCCCTCCCTTGCTAAAATATTTTAATCCTACACTTGTGACATGATGACGGTTGCTCATAAGGCATGCTTGGAGAAGTGGTACAAATGAATGCATGATGTGTTTAGGGAAGAGTGGAGAATTCCTAAACAATTTCTAGCATTGGTGGATGGAGAGGCTGAGTTTGCTATATATCAACACTTTTGTATTAGCAAGTTTACTTTGATTGATGGCACCAAGAGCCCTTGGTGTAAGTTTCCCTTCTCTTTCATAGCATAATAATTTCAAAGTGCAATCAATCGGTTTAAGGAGGAAAATAAACTTAGATTTGATCTAAGTGTAGTAGATCAGGATTACCACGAGCTATGCCAAATGTTGGTGTATCCCAAGAAGTGTGCTTATGTCGAGAAGTATGTCTCTTATGACGTACATATGTTGAAACCAATGACATTTCCTATTGTAAGGAGAATGGAAACAAGGGTGTATGTATGTCTAAGGCCCAAATTTGAAAAGGGAACTTATGTTGAGGATGATGTATCTATCCTAAAAGACCCCACCAAGAGGAAGAAAGTGGTAATAAAAAGAGGGAACGAGAGGAGACTCGCGAAATGGTGCCAAGCATGCATACGATTCAAACTGTGGGGGCACAAGAATCCAAAGACAGCACGAGCACTTACACTGTAGGAAGAATTCTATGGTGAAGGAGTCACTAGAGAGGAAGAGTTACTAGAAAAATAAGATTCCCCTATGTTAGAGGAGTCTTCGGAGAAGAAGTAGAAAGTGGCACAAGGTTCGGACTCTGAGGAGATAAAGAGCATGAAGGGTGATGACTCTAAGGAAGAGGATGAAGAGCACGATGAAGGTAAGAGTCCTCTTGTTCACAATATACATGAGTTTGATGAAGAAAGAGATGAAGAGAATAATGGGGATGGGAGGGCACCCATAACAAAGGAGGAAGTGAGGAAGTAGACATGCATGCTCAAAAGACCCCGACCCCGACTAGAGAATAGATAGATGACACAATAGAGAAGGAGGTGGTGGGTATTATACAATAGTTAGTGGAGCACAAGGTAGAGTGCAACATCGACAAAAAGTGCTAAAAGAAATAGAGGAGAGCATGAGCATGGAAAAGAAGTATGGGAGCATGGGTAGAGACTCTAGCTTAGCATTGAAATTCCCGAAAGCAACGCACATAGGTGGGAAGGGCATAGTAGTGGTGCAAGAACATGATATGGATTACATTAATTATCCAAACAAGGTATTGTGCATGCATTTCAAAATCATAGTGCCCAAAGGCCAACTCCTTGCTTGGTCTTCTTTTATGAAGAGGTGTGTACCCACGCATAAGGAAAATGTTATCCTGGGCTTTTGATTCCCACATTGATGAGCCAAAGTTTGAGGTTAATAGTGATGCATTGGTGAAGATGTTAAATGCCAAGGGATTAAACCCTCTTGTGAATGCCCAGTAGCTTTTGGATGAGAAATTTTGCAATGCACTCAACAAGGTGTTAATGGAGGTGGAAGCAAGGATTTTCAATAGAAATGATATAATAAGATTCTTGGAGGATGATCTTGTGAAAAATAATGAGGAGATCATCGAGAGGGATATGGAGATAAAAAATAAGGAATTAATCAATACACAATTAAGGCGTGAGCTGAGGGATGAAAAGGAAAAGGTGTGCGAAGTCTAAAAAGATAGAAGTTATTTCAAATGCCATTATCTTAAAGCACCTAGACATGGATCCTCTTGAGTAGAAGTACGAGTTGACCATGCACTGCTTGGAAGACTTGATGCACATACTCACCATGGAGAGGTAACCACTTGCATTGGAGTTAGAAGAAGAGGTGATGGCATGCCAGAAGGAAGAAGAAAAGTTTAAGATTAGGGAGACAATAAATTGGTACTCTGAGCTCCTTGCCTCATATATGAATACATCATAAATGGACGAGTTTTGTATGACAACTATGGTGATAGAGATAGAGTAGCAAGCATATTGGTTACTACCCATGAGGTGGATCTAAAGGAGTTTTAAGAGAAAAACAAGGGAAATAGGGTGGAGTGAGATAAAATATTGGCAGAGGTCGAGAAGAAGTCAAAGGTGATCAAAACCTTGAGGGTTTCAATTAAAAACTAAACTACGGAATTGTACCCCCAATTCACTCACAAGATGGATACGCTAGGTGACCTTAGCAAGCAGATGGAAAACATTATAGATACGTTGAAGGCTAAGGGAGATGAACTAAGTTTTGACAAGGTTAGCACATTGGTGGGTGATTTACTTCAACATGCATAGGGTGAGGTAGATGTTTGGGATAAAATTGAAGCATCCATGAAAAAGACTTCCCACTCCTCATGCAATAGTAGTAGGATCCCTCTATTCTTCCATTTCTTTATTCAATTGTAGATTATTTCATTTCTCCTATTCTTTATTATTTGGTGAAAGAGCATAGTGTTTTCGAGGACGGATAACATGTGTAGTGTGGGGTAATGTTGGGCCCTAAATTGACTAATTCCTAAGGCAAAAGTAGTGCACATGCACAATAAAAGAGGGTAGGAAGGTACTCAAGGAAAGGTGTGCGGGAGAAGAGGTTACCACATAGAAGTAGAAGAGGGTTTGGGGACTTAGCTGCATTTCAAAGGTGGTGTCATAGGAAAAACACATGAAGACCCGAGTAGGCATGATAAATGGATAAGGTGCCATCCTGGAGCCTTGAAGGTCAAGAAAAGAATATTCCACATACAAAATATTCCCGGAGGATCATTATAGTTTATTGAAAGCCTTTGCAAGCTGGCATAAGCACTTGATCGATCATGAAGGACCACACTTCCACTTGGAACACGATCTGCTCATGGGAGAAACTATAGTGGTGAATCCAGTTTATATTTATAGGAGTGCTGGGTCTGAAATAAAGAAGAGTGAAGAGGTAATGAAGGGCTGCAAGGATGCTGCAGATTATAGTATTGGAAGATGTCATTATTATAGTTCATTATTCTTTGATAAAGTTAAAGTTAGAGAGGTAATGAAGTGTTGTAAGAATGTTGTTACTAGGCATATATGTATGCACTTAGGTCTAAACAAGGGCTGTAATGGGAAAGCGTAGCTAGGATCTCTATTCAAAGTAGTTTTTAGGGTTGGAATGTTATTTCATGATGTATATGGTCTGAGATGACCTCGTTTGATGTAATATGGCTACTTGTAAATGGATTTAATCAATATATGGAGCTCTTTTTTGTATATTTGTGTTTATAAAATAAACCTAGTGTGCTTCATGTTATTCATGGTTCAGATCTATTTCCATTATGTTTTTGTGATGTTTATGTTTATCTTATGGAGCATTTATGCTTAGAACTAGATTCACTACATCTATATTAGATTAAATGCATGTGTTCTTGCTCTATAAACCTTTCCTCCATTAATGGAGGAACATTCTCACAAGGCTCACATAAAGGAGGGGCTCGGCACCCACGCGCACCTTGGGTGAGTGCCCAACACTTGGGTGATAGGCCGGCGCACTTGGGGTTAAGAGAAATATTATAGGATAGAGGTAAACAAGACTACAAACTTAATCACCTACATGAGACTATTCATTTCCCTTATGGCAATGTTGTAAGAAATAGGTAAGGTTCTTCCTCCCATGGATTGAATCATGACTTAGATATCACTATTCAAATCCATTAAATAGTACAAGAAAGTATGTTAGGTTGTAGGCCTTACCATTTGAGGAATTTTGTCCTAGATCTTCTAGAATCGATGTTGAAATCAATAATTTTCTCATTAGGTGCCCTCTTTGTTGTAGTGAGTTGTTCCACCAATGATAGATGATTTGATTTATCTTCAAATTAGTTACATAGATCTATTTCAAGCTCATCCCAGTGTGGCAATAGATACGGGGTTCAATCCACGGTACCATTAGAGTATTTTACCTTTGAATGAGGTTGCAAAGGAGCCTCGACGATTACTACATCATCATGTGTGATCAGATAGACAGAGCACACATTTGTTACATCTTGAATATTCAATAGGGTGACTTGATTTTCTCCCATGAAGTATGGAATTATCTTGAGCATGACTATTGGCATATCATGTTGTGCATTGAGATTGAGCGGGCTTCCACCAGTGAAGTTGGAAAAGTTCCTCGAGAGGAGGAGGAGGTTGAAGTGCCATGGTAGGGCACATAATTTTTTTATGAGGAGGAGTAGAGTCCATGCGGCACGATGGACATGGAGATGTGTGCATGGAATTTCATTGCATGTGCTTCTTGGTGAAAGCTAGAGATATTCAAAGGATCCTTCGGTTGTAGCACTTTGTCTCATGTGCACTCTTCTCATAAAATCTATATGTGTTTGAAATGAGCCTCCAAATTCTATAAATTGCTAAGTGACACACCAAACTTAGAAATGTTGAAATCTAAGCTTTCATAACCTCTCCCACTGTGCATGCCAAAACCGGTGGTTGTCAAACATGCACTTGTGTTTTAGATATGAGGAATTGATTTTTTCATACAACAATGAAACCATCTCCAAGTTGTGGGACCTTGCATGCTTGAGATGGATCTCTAGAGAAGGCCGCCCTCTACCTATTTCTAATTCTACTACTACTCCTCTTGTTGAAATGGAAAAACTAAGCTAAAAATGCCAAGGGACCAGGGATAGAAGGATAACAGAAAAGAAAACTAAACTAAGGGAGGTGATATCAAGAGAAAAATAGGGATAAACATTATCTATTCTGAGTGAAAATGAAGGAGAAATCATGAGGGAAGGCTAGGCACGTGAAGCAAAAACCAAAACACATTTACACCATTGATTCCATGAAACAAAACCAAAAATGGAGTCATGTAAGGAACTTAAATGAACACGAAAACATGTAATGTAAACAACAGAAAGAAATAATAAATAAAACATGTTAAGGTTGAAGATAGCCACAAAACAATGTTACTATTACTTCCAGTATGCACAATCAATTAAAATGGTGTCTCAATTCTTATATTCACATGCATGAACTAGATCAAGAGAGTCTATGACTTTGAATGCGAGATAATGAATCCTCATCAAACACTAAAGGATATAAAATTTCTAACATTTTTAATGAGCCAAGATCTTACATTTATAGATGAATCAAAGATAAGAGTAGAAGATAAGGATGGAAATCCAACTTGAAATCTCAACCACTAGCCATCTATTCCTACAAATCCATCTCGCAATCTATTAAGTGCGCTTCTCCATTTTTTTTGCATGTTGGAGAAGGAAGGAAGGAAGATTGGATCAAATCTAGGTGGTTGAAGCAATCGATCACATATTAAAGGTGTGAAGACATTTTCTAGATCCTCACCTAATAAATCCCACTGAAATTTGAATTTGAATGGCCTATAATATAGCCCACGTCGGTGATTTCTGAAAATTATGAGCGTGTAAGGATCGAGAATTGGAGAAAATTTATGACTGTCAGAAGATCTGCAGTGCTAACTTGGCATACAAGACACATGGTACGTGTGGATTGGATGAAGAAATGGCCAACTGTTGATTTATTCTTTTATTTTTCCCATGTTTCATCCACTATTTTGTTGCAAGGATTTGGCACCCCATTGACGTGTTTTTATTGGTTGCATGTAGCACACTCAAAGTCTAACATTTGATGACATTGCATAGAAGGGTGTAGAAGAAGGCACAAAGGATGTGCACGAAAAAATGAGGCATAAGAGAAAATAGAGGAAGGGTGCGTGCAAAAGTGATGTGTGCGGGAGGAAATGGAATAAATACCTAAGGAACGTATGGTTGAGGCATAATTATTACAAAGTAATGTGCAAGGGGCGCAAGAGTGCCAAGGAATTAGTTAATTTTAAAGCAAGTTCGGGGTGTGCACGTAGGGTGCATGAAATGCTAGAGGAAGGTGAATACACGAGGGTGCGTGCGATGTAAAAATGGAACAAAGAGGAAAAGGAAAAATGGAAGGAAGGAAGGTGCAAAAGTGGAGTGCACAAGGTGTGTGAGTAATCGTAGTCAAGGAGATGTGCTAAGTATATAGTTGGAGTGTACACAACCTATAGTGTAGAACCTCGAGCCGGATGTTGAATGTAAGGTGTCCAAATAACTAGGGGAGTAATTTGGTTAGTAGATCACTACGTGGGATCATATGTGTGCCTATGCTCCTCAATCTTTCCTCCTCGACATGCTCTCATTAGAAGTCAAAGGGGATTCTCTATTGCACTTGCCTAAGTGGGGGAGATCATGATGCTTTGGCCCCATGTATTCCACATGAGCGTAAATATTTCTTGAGAAATCATCCTCTCTGACTCCATAGAATCCTCAATATCATGTTGCTTCACCAATTCCCACTCCCATGCTTCATTGTAGTTAAGCTTCATTTCTTCTCTTTTCCTTTCTACCACAAGGTCCATCATCTTTCACCACACCTGTTCCTTCCCCTACATGTGGTGGTATGTTTAGCTAGCCATAGGTAGGTGCTCTAAACTCAAAGCATCACCATCAAGATCTTAATTTCCAAAGGAATAGCGTGAATGTAAGATCCTCTAGGCTTGTGAAAAATTCAAACTCAAGTAACTTCTAGAAAATAATACGTAGACACAACATACTCTAAAGTATAACTATACACAACACCATCCCACCAATGATCTACAACATGCATCCAAGGTTCATCTACATAAAAAAATCCTAGTACTCTTCCTACATCCAAACCCTTGGTTTGTAACTCCAACTTTCTTTGATGCATATGCTGACAACCACTCATACAACTCTATTGGAAAGCAAAAAAGAACATTTCATAGATTTCATGATATATATTATCTTCCACCCACTTGCGTGCATTGAAATCAGGTCTAGAACCATATCTTTGCATAAACTAATCTTGTCCATTGATTACCCAATATTCAATGGCCACAAGAGTCAATCAATATGCCATCATCATGCAACATCATGGAAAATAGTTTGAAAAGAGGTCTCAAAGCAATGGAACCAAAATGTAGTCTTTATTTTCCCACTCAATTTCCTAGGCATGCGCTAGCACTTCATCCAGATAGATCTGAATGCTCACCCGAAGCATGTAAAGCTACCAGTTCCTCTCTGGTATTGTCTTATCAAGATGTTAACATGTATGTTCATAATAACCATGATCAAAGTATATATTCCATCATAATAATCAGATCCATGAGCTCAATTAGAAACACACATAATAAGAAAGCATAGCGATCATATACAAATTAATATCAGATTTACCTAATAAGTACCATAAACATATATGTCAACAACTAATATCCATCCACAATGATCTGCTATATTGATTCATCACAAAAAAATAGTTGATCACACTAGTTACTTGAGAGTAATACACACTTGGAACTGTAAGGCAACATAACTTTGTAAGACATGGTCACCAAAACTCAAAACTCTATAAACTATGTAAATCAATACATATATATAGGGGTGAGGACTTTCCCTTCACCGTCCATGCACTCTCATAATAGGTTGCATGATCAAATTATCCATGCACCACTACAAAGATAACTATGAAGCATGTAAGCTTCACTAATAATAGATTATCTCTATATTTAAACCATGATCTAATCCTATTATTATCTCTAACTCTACATGTATCTAGATCTTCTACTTGTTCCCAAAATATCCTTTTCTTAGCCTCGAAGTCTTTTACCTTGATCCAATGCATTCTCTACACTCCATCCTATTTTTAGCCTGATCCAAGCAAAACGGCTAAGTCTTGAACTTCATCTCCATGGGTGCGAAACCTCGTAGGCAAAATTTTGTCACCCTCTCACGCCTACTTGCACACCTCATTATTTTGCACCACTATAATATGTAAATTTGATGCTTAGTCATGATTTCACAAGCCCAACAAGTCTAAAAATATTAAGAATAAAATTTTACTCATACTCATAATTACTTCCATGATTGGTATTCACTTAAATAAACCCTAAAGTTGATATCTCCACATAATTTGTATACATGCAAAGAAAATATTATACTCAAAAACAATATCCATAGTAGATTCTATAAAAGGAAAATAAGAGAAGGGTTTAGATGGCTCAAATGGGTATATGTTTCTATCACACCTAAAACAAACAGAGCATTGGAACTCTAAATACTCTCAAAGCACCCATCATCAATAATCATCTCGTAGCTCAATGTTAAGCTAATGATAATTATGTTATAGTATTGTTTTGATTGTTGTACATATATTTCAATATTGTGGTAATCACAAAATGTGTGCCATACATAATATTAACTCAAATATATATCCATTTATGTTCATTTTTAGAGATCACATAAACACATGAGAAATAGAAAGAAAGAGAGGAGACAAGGAAAAATCCTTCTCAAATGTGGAAAGATACATCACATACTTTTGATACCCGCATACGATCTAAATGACCTTGTTTAATATTAACCATCCAACATTTTCCTTTATTATTTATTTTGTACAAATCAGGAATATATTTAATAAATTTAACATTTTTTCCCTAGTTATTTCACTTATGGTCTACCTAAGAGATGGATTGACTAGTGTAACAAAACTATTGAATTTTGGTACCATTTTCTATCCATTGATGCAAGTTTAATTGTTTAGAGATTTTTTTGCTTTCCTAATTTAACTTAATCAATTGAAATAACAAAAATAGACCAACCTTGAAAGATGGCGGGGTTTATCGATACTTGTAATGATTGATGTTGATTTTTGATGATTTATTCAATGTACAAGGATCCAAGTGGGTGCACAACAACTTTCTTCTAGTGGGATAGGTTACTCGCAATGCACAGAGACACTCATAAAGAGATAGGATTAGATAGATATATGGAAGATTTCCTAGAAAGTCTAGTCCCTATAATTCAATGGACTTCCTTGAAAGGATGTCAATCCACATTTAAGAAATCAATTTAATAATGATGAGATAAAATGATAAGATAGAAATACAAACAATAAAGCAAGGGCAAAGGGACTAATGCATTCCATGGCTATATGATAGTCTAATGGTGATATCTGATCCAAAGGGAGTCTAGGAATAAAAAAATGGCTCAAAGGAGCAAGGATATAGATAGATATGCACTCAAAAGGTGAGGTGACCAATATGTTAGATTTAAGATAGTTGGTAGAGTGATGTAGATGGATCAAGGGAGCTTGATAAGGTCTAGAAAGCACCAAAGAAAGGAAGATTAGTGATAGGTGATGAGATTTGGATGTCTAAAAATAATTCTTAAGGGTTAGATAATGTGATAGATAGGGATCTCTGATGATTAATTTGAATCATGGGTGATTAGGGCCATCACCGGAGATTAAGGGAATCACCGATGATTGTTGTGAAATATACAGTTATAAGATAAAATTGATTAATGCTTGTAAATAATTTATAAATAGGATAGTAATGTAAAAGGGAAGGCACTTACCTTGCACAAGTTGATAGATAAGATTGAGAATATGATATTACTTGAGAGAGGGAGATTATAGATGCAAGAAGATTGTTGAATTGATTCGAATGGCCTATAAAGGTAGAAGAAAGGATGGTTGATGTCTTGAGTATCACTATGATGTTCTCGAATTGTAACAGAGATATGGTATAGAGAAGATGTAACATAAGGTCTCTAAGAGTGAGCAGTATGAGGAAATTTCCTAGCTAACTAGAAATGAAGGCACATAGCTCATTTATATAGGATTGCTCATAACCGTAGAATCGCCAAAGAATTAGCAAAATCGCGGGTGATCCAGGTTTTACAGGAAATGGTTAAAACCACTTACTAAATTTATGTTTTTGTTTGTTTTGATGAAGGATGTGTTGGAAAGAGGTTATGTAGGTCATGGAGGTTGTTAAATTGTTAATAAGTTATTGATTTTGTTTTTTATTTGATTTTGGTTTCTAAGTGGTTTAAGTGGTTTAAGAAGGGGTAAAATAGGATTTTATAGCTATAGAATGATATTTACGGGAGTAAATATGGTGGGGAGAAATAAGACTTAGGATAAAGGATTTAATGTATAATATGATAGTGATGTGATAATGAAGGGGTGCTAGTAGATGCGGACACGGGGATTAGCGATGTTAATTTTAGGTGTCTATATTTTCCCTTTTTTGAGTGGTTTTAGACAAGCCGTGAGACAAAAATGGGATATGATAGATGAATGATGATACATTATATGATGAGTTTATCCCCCTCAAACTAGGGATTTATGACCTAAAAGGGAATTGATCATGAGTTTGAAAGAGATAGATGGAAATATGCAAGGATGGAAAGATGAGAGATGATGCCCCAAGATGAGGTATAGAAACAAGATGGGTGTTTCCATAAGATCTAGCGATAGGGGAACCAAAGGGTTTGTGTCTTATAGATGTATGACTTAATGACAATAAGGGGAAATAAAAAGGATGTTTTGATGAGGTCAAAGGACCAAAATTGATGTTTCCACAAAGGTGGGCTTATGAGGCCAGGAAGTCAAGTGATAGGAAAATAAAAGGGTTCGTTTCCTATAGACATATGACTTAATGGAGATGAGGGATGAAATGAAGATTTGATGAGGTCAAAGGACCATAATTTTATGTTTCCACAAAGGTGATATTATAAGGATTAGATTGGTGTCTTGACAGTGATTAGGAAGTAACACAACGGTGCGATACTATGATGTTATCAAGATTGTGTGGATATTGATAGATGTTGATATGATGATAGATATATTGATAGATGTTGATGTGGCAGGTTTATAGTTGTTAAAGTTATGTTTTAGATATGATGTGTTATTTGATATTGATAAGGTGATTTTAATGTTTTCCAAAATGTGTATTAACCATGGTTAAGAATAAAATGCGTAATGATTGCTTTATCTTGGATTTTATGCATATGTGATGGGGATAGATAGGGAGAAGGAACTTGCACTCTTAGCCTTATGAAAATGTTAACACATAAATAATAATAATGGGTAGTCACACATAGGATCTTGGATATAGAGATGAAGTGATAAGATGTACCTTCCTAGAATGTGAAAGGGTTAACATATGTAGGTTATGTGGGGGAGTAAGGTTCTCCTTTCAACAATTTCATAGAGAGATGCCCCAGCTATACATTTTATTTTTGACACAAACTAATCGATGTGGGAAGTTTGTTTTGATGGGAATGTTGATCGATGCGGAAGCTTTCCTAGGATGATTTTGACACTTTGACTTTTTGAAGGTTGATCAATGCGGGAAGCCTTTTTACATGGGTAGCCATCCTTTGAGGGAGTGGTCTACAATTTTGATTTTTTATCTTACTTTTTATATATAGTCTTTCTTGAAGGGATCATTCTATGATTTTAAACAAGTAGCTTTCCTTCAGGATCGCTTGATTTTTATTTTTGATAATATGATTTTGATTCTTTTGAATATTTTTCCTTCAAGGAATCAATCTATTATTTTTTATAAGTCACATCTATAGATATTTTTACTATCTTTTAAGTGAGGATGAAACCCTAATAGATTGTTTTAAGGAGGGGATAAGAAATGGGTATAACCGTGACACATGTCTTTGAATGGTACATAAAGTAGATGGATGTAATGATTACGGGTTCCCGTGGAGGGGAGATTTTCCAAGTGAAATATATAATGAACAGAGTTGTGGTGTTCATCTTTAAGGTTCTTGATGACAAGTGACGGAAATCACATACTTTCAAATCATTATGATATGAAAATGACTCGTTGATAGTGGTGTAATAATATATTTGATGTGACTATTTCCATGATGGTAAAAGTGTTAACAATAGAAAGGACACAAGTGTAAGGCATTCAAAGGTTCCTTTTTAGGTGTACCATTAAGGGAGGCTAGATGATAATCTCGTGACCCATGATATATGGACCGATCCAATTAGGGGAAGCTTTCCACATTTACCCCTCTCAATATTTAAGATGGTATGGATTGGATTGAGAGGATAGGGTAGGTGAATATTCACTAGGGGAGGTGTGTAGGTAAGACTTTCAAATTCTCGGATGAGAGGAGACCACGGAGTGTGACAATATGGTTAGAGATAACATACACTCGAGAAGAGTAATATCTTTGAGCTTAAGATGATGAAAAAATTGATGTTTACTAATTGAGTATATGGTAAATAAAGGAAGATGTGGAGACTTTGACAAAGGATTCATTAAAAATTTGGATGAGGTATGAGAGGATGATTGATGAGGAGGGGTAGATGATGAAGCTTTGATTTTACCTTTTCTTCGTGTATGATGATTTCTGATTTTGAATAGGTGGATGAACTATACTGATTTGAAATGAGGTACCTTCAAAGGAGGGTGATGAGAAGATGTATGCAAAATATTTTTGAGATATGATTAAAGATGACACCCTTGTCCTACAAATTTTGGTGAGGAATTTGTTAGTGACTTGGGTGTAGATTTTGATGAGATTGAGAGACCTTTAATGGAAGGTGTTGAAGAAATTTCAGGTAAAGGTTTGATAACATGAGATTGAGGATGACCCCTTGTCTTATAGATTTTAGTAAGAACATTGATGAGGGTGGAGGTGTAGAAAATATCGATGATAGCTTGGGATGCCTCTTCTAGGAGAAGATCATTGACAAGAAATAGTTTTTGTATTATTGATTTAAGTGCTTTACAACTCTCCATGTTATAACTTGGTCTTCGATGATAGGCACAATTTTTATTTTGATCGTACCAAGCGGGTTTCCAAGTAGGTGGATTGGGTGTTATTATTAGTGGTAACATGATGAGAGAAGCATGCATGATCCTCTTGAGGATGTCAATGTAAGTCCCTTTTCGGGGATTAGGATTAATAAATTTTGATTTTGATTTATGAGAATACTTAGTAGGATGTGTCTTATTTTTGGATATGGGTGGATGTGTGGATTTCGTATGGTGTTGGAACATCATAGGGGCATTATGAGGTTGATAAGAAAGAGGATGTGATCTAAGGATGGGATAAGATGTAGGATTGATAAAATTTGATGAGAGATGAGGTCCAAAAATAGATGAGGGGAACAATTTATAGATGAGATAGGGTTTGTCTATGTGATATGATATTGAGATAAAGGATGGGGTCCTAAAATAGATGATGAGGGTGGAGCTATAGATGTGATGGATTTATATTGTGATAAAGGATGGGGTCCCAAAATAGATGATGAGGTGGAGCTATAGATGTGATGGATTTGGATTTTGATAAAGGATGGGGTCCTAGAATAGATGGTAAGGATGAGACCCTAGATGACGCGTGTTTTGATTTTGTAATGTCAACTTTAGGTAAAGGAGGTGATCTTACAAAATATGATGAGGATGAGGCCGAAAATGTCATAGTGTTTTCATTAGATATATGGGAGGGTCTTATGTTAGAGAAAATGGTGAGGTCGTGGATGTGATGGGATTCGATTGTATAGTGTTTGATTTTGGAAGAGGTTTTAAACTAGATGGTAAGAGAGGAGTCGGGAAAAGGATTAGGTCTGATTTAGATGAGGTAGGTGTTATTTCTAGACATGATTGAGATGGCCCACTTTCATGTGCGCTGCCCATGTATTCATTGGTTTGAAGGATGATTGTACATTGAGTTATTTTATTATAGGTTCCCCCTTTATAATGGTCTCTGAGGTGGAGTCTAAAGGTTGCAAGGAGGTAGTAGGTGATTGGATAGTAAGTGAAGGTGATGTTGATGCATGAGGATTACTAAAAAGGATATCCAGGATTATAAGTCTTCAGGGGAAGCATTGGTGATGAAATTGTCTCCTCATGGGGAAGATCATATGTAATAGTGTTGATGATGTGACTCGAAGGATGTGTAGTATCTATATGGACTGAATCTATCGAGGGTGTTGGGTCGGAAGAAAAGTAATGACATCATGTGTGGTAGTTTCATCTAGTTCATAGGAATACCTAGGAGAATCAGATGAGACCTATATAGATTGAGGATTGAGATGACCTTCTTCGAGGGCTTGGATTTCTAAATTTTTGCCATGGTGAAGGATTTGTCAAAAGTATGGAATGTGTGGATCTAGAGGGTAGATGAAATGTGATGGGAACATGATCAAGAAAACAACTCAATCAGTTCTGATTAATGCAGTGAGAAGGTAAATTGATTGATAATGCTTTTCCATCTAGTGATGAAGTCAACAATGGGTTCATTTTTAGATTGTTTAATGGTAGAGAGGTCAGATATGGTGATTTTGCAAGTAATGTTGATAGCGAAGTGCTTGAGAAATAACAGGGCTAGCTATGTGAAAGAGAATAAAGAGTGTCAAGGGAGGGAGTTGTACCAATCCAAGGCAAGTCCTACCAGTGACATAGGAAAGGTTCTAACATGATATCTTGATCATGAATGATGAGATAACATGAGTGTCTAAAGGCTAGTATGTGTTGTTGAGGATCCTCCTAGCCATGGAACATGGTAAATTCAAGAAATTCCTAATGCGGAGGATAAGGCTTATATGGTACTAATGGATGGATGGGTTCATTAAAAACTTGATCAT
Organism: Taxus wallichiana var. yunnanensis; assembly: GCA_018340775.1. Classification (NCBI taxonomy): domain Eukaryota; kingdom Viridiplantae; phylum Streptophyta; class Pinopsida; order Cupressales; family Taxaceae; genus Taxus; species Taxus wallichiana. The sequence continues at coordinate 1,287,110 of CM031239.1, forward strand.
AAGTGAGGACGTGTTTGGGTCCCTTGGTAGTGGCTTCCAAATTTTCTAATATTAATAGATCTTGCATGGGATCATTTGTAGGATTATGTGTGAGGGAGTGTGGTGAGAATGTGGTTGATTTGATTGATGATAGTGGAGAGTATGAGGGTTCTATTGTGGATGGTCTTGATGTGGGGGTTGATGAGGAGTATCCTTAGGAGGTACCAATTACAAAGTAGGTTGTGATAAAGGGATGTGGGGAGACATGTAGGGATGTTGGATATGTTGTTGTTGGATGAGAGGGGTTGATTGGGCCTGAGTAGGTATGTGTGTATAGGTTTGGGATGTTTGAGGTATTGAGAGGTATTGAAGTTGAGATAGGTTGATTGGATAAAAGATGGGGGATGTTAATATTATGATGATATTGTGATGAAGGAGGGGATGTGGTAAGGATTGATTGATGGGATACACTTGACATGGGCTTAAAAGAAATAGTTTGGAAATAGTCTGGGCATAAAGAATAGTTGTAAGGTTTTCGATGGGGTTTTTAGGATTGTAGGATTTCTTGAAAGGTAGATGTTCCATAGGGAACTAAAGGTGGCTTGGATGGCTCTAGGAAGATGTCATGGCTAAATTAAGTTGATTCATACATGATAAGTTGATGATATTTATAAATATTAGGTCCTATGTAGGGGACATTTTGAAATTGAGTGGGATGAAAATATGTAGAAGCGGTGGATGAGGTGACCGAAGATGATTGTAAAAATAAGGTATAAGGGGTAAAATAATATGTTGATGTAGAGGGTTGATCCATATTAAATGATAGTTAACTGACAATGATATAACAAAGCCCTAAGAGAGCTATAAATGTAACAAAAAAGTCAAGAAAAATAATTTTAATTATCTTGATTAGAATTTATATGTGGGGGAAGAGGATCATAGGGAACCTAATGATATGGTTATTATAAGGCTTGGTTTAGGTTTTTTAAGGCTAGAGTCCTCAATATACTAAAAGATACGTGGGGCCCAAATCGTGTTGACTGATGCACGGGGCCTAGTATTGGGGCCTACCCCCTCACTTTATGGTCCCGTAATGATAATGTATTTGGGTGCTTATCTAATATACTAATAACCACTTATTTATACTCAATCAGAACACCAAGCCGGCTTCTCCTCTTGGTGATAAAATCCAAGTAGGTCCACCTAGGTAGGAATGTTTTGATGCAAATTTGTGTTTTATGTGATTTGGTTATGTGTGAGGGAGATTAAGTGGATGTAATATATTAACCTCTTAATTAAACTATGTGATCAAGCAGATGTGAGGTTCTTTTTAAGCCCAAAAGAATGATTGATTTTGATGAGGAAAGAAATAAAAATGCAATGCTTGAAAATGAAAAGAAAAGAAGAGGACTACCTTACAGAACACTTCCATTTTAATTTTTAATTTTTAATTTTTTAGCAATGAAATAATGCAATAAGAAAAATCCCTAGATTAGAAACTTGTAAAAGGTTTAGCAGAAAAAAGAAAATATAAAAATAAAATGATGTTAGAAGCTAACTAACCGAGTAATCGAAGTATTCACAGAGGTCATCGGTGATTAGCAAAAATCGCAGTGATTTGATTGGATTTCTAACGATTATAGAGCGTAAGACTGTTTCACACGCAATTTCTTTCCGAATAGAGTTGCTTCTATCCTTTCATTCTCTTGAGAAATAGATAAGGGTTAGGGCTAGGAGGAATACATTGAATGTTGGGAAGGTCTGCGCATCACCGTAGAGAGATCGGATCGATTGTGAAGAACTCCTTTTTATCAGGAAGGACTACTGTAAGTAAGAATACAAGACCACCGGATCTTAGTTAGACAATAGGTGAGGAATTTCCTTAAGCCCAAGAAATATTAGACTTCCTTTCAAAGGTGGTCATTCCCATTTAATATGAATCAAAGCAAAATGATAACAAAGAACTACAAGATAATACTTACTGGTTCCCGATGAAGATACGAGTCCAAGGAATGTGGTGGCGATAGAAGGCTTAGGGTGTCCTATATAAGAGGTTGAGGCCACTGGATGAATTTTTGGAAATGAAAAGGTGGGCGGAACTTGTGAGGGAAAGCTCGTGTGTATAGGTGGTAGAGAGCAAGTGATGAAAGAGGCAACCTACGAGAGAGATGAGGTAGGGGCAGTGGACGGTAGTGATATGTGGGGTCCCAGATTAACCAGAGGAAAACCAATCGGTGCAGTATGAACCACCGAAGCTACTGAGCTGGGAGACGGGGCTAAGGATGAAGATGGTAAGGCAGAGTTATTAGGTGGGGAAGGGGCTAAGTGAGCGGTGATACTAATAGGCATACCAATGAGGAGTTGACCGTTGGGTGCATGGTCAGGGGTATGAGACAAATAATATTGTACGGCACTAGGATTAGCATCCAAAAATTTGGCAAATTCCTTATCTCCTATAGGGATCTTGGGAAAATTGCTGGTATCCGTAGGATTCCCCATAGGATGTGAAGGGGGTGACTCAGGCAAAGGCACGGAACAGGCATGTGAAACCATGGTTGTTGCTTGTTTCCGGGTGATAACAACCATGGAAAAGAGGACACAAGGGATTTAATCAATCGGAATGAAAATAGCAACAAAATGTTGGAATTGATAGGTTGCTGGTGTGTCAAGAACTGTTAAACACAGTAACCGATATCGGTCAGATAACCGATGTCGGTCAGAATGTAACCGGCGTCAGTCAGTTAACCGATGTCGGTAGTATGGGACCGGTGTCGGTCACTGTGAAAGCAAAGAGAGGATGTAAGAAGCTGCTGGTTTGGGGATAACAATGCTTAATATACCTACCAAACTGTCTTGAAGTGATCACTGAAACAGTGTATGACAGAGAAATAGAACTAAAAACAAGCAAGATGCACAAGCAAATCAATAGACTAACCCTAGGATTAGTTTTAATCACTTTGGGCTTATGCCTTAGATGTCAGATGATGTCAATCCTAAAAAAGAGACCTAAGGGAGATGTCAAGTTTGTTTTGGCTCATAAGGCTACCTCAATCGGGCGGAGGAATACCGTGGAAAGGGGGATGTTTGAGCTATTGTGTTGATTATGATGTGATTTGGTATGTGTTGTGCGGTGAGAGTAAGATTAATTTCTTGTCAATACCTGGATATCACCCCATGTGTACGACTTGTTACTTAATCTAAGTTCACTAGAATTAAAAATAGCAAGCAAGAATTTGATGTACGTGTTTTAAACCCAAATCGAAAATGATATACGATGAAGCAAAGAAGATGAATTTCACTAATACAAAGATTCTAAAGAAGGAAAAATTCTTTTACGAAAATGACAAAATATTTTGTGAATATTTAGAAGAAAGA
>CM031239.1:1290563-1378063 GCA_018340775.1 Taxus wallichiana var. yunnanensis
ATACATTCATTTATTGATTCCAAAAGACAACTTACAACTTCTTTCTTTCATTCTTCAAATTCATCATACAGAATACAATTCTTTCTTTCAAAAAATAGAAACGAAGTATATCTCTTTCACATTTCAATTTACAACTTTCATATTCAATACAACATATTTCCATTACAAAACATATATGAGTTCATCCACTTCAAGTGGGAAGGTTACAATAAGATTTTTCTCAACAAGGGTCTGCATCGGTTGTTTTATTTCATTTTCCTTTTCTCTAGAACAACAACATGTAGATTTATCATTCTTCCAATTTTGATCACAACAAGAGCAGGGGAAAGGAAAGGCTCTCCACCCAACCAAGAAATCCAATGACAAGGAGAAGCCATCCTTCTTCATTGGCCACCGATAACCAACCACAATGACATAAAAGATGTGATCCAATTCATTGCAACAATAGGCTTCCACAAACACACAAGCAACATTTTCACAATAAAAACATAGTCTAAAATAGAATGTAGTTTAAAACTACATTAAAGCATGACAAAAATTACCGAGGCTTCATCAAGAAAGCAAAAGAAGCAAGAAACTATGGGGGATGCTACTTATGCCTCCCAAAGGGAAATGGGTATCAACATCTGATTTCAAACCACCAAAATATAGGATATCAAATCCCTGGCATACCCTTATGTCTCCTTCAGTACCCCTTATTCCTCACATTTCATTATGCCTCTCCAACCTCTTATGGCACCCCATAATGAGTAAAGAAATGTAAGCTAGTTTTTGTAAGGTGGAACCCAAATCCCAACTCCCTACACACTTATACCTCCCCAAAACCCTTGTGCCTCCCACAAAATGAACCCCATAGTCTTCTCTACACCATACCTAGCCATCTACCAAACAACCCACAAACATGCCAAAATATTCACACATTAACATTTACATTCATAAAAGAGGAGCATTTCAAGAGCCAAGCTCTTACCTCTCCATGATGGAGTTTTCCAAGTTCCAAACAGTAGTTGTTTCCAAGCAAACAATCCAAAAATCAACCAAGCACAAGTATTCCACAATCTTCCAACTGCTCCAAAAGCAAGAGCTCCCAAAATAGCAAAAGGATTTGACCAAGAATGAGGTCTCCAAAGTTGAGCAACCCCAAAAAAGGCAAGGGAATCAAATTTTATAGAAGAGGAAAGGGAAGAGGATGAGGTGGATCCATGTAGGATGCCACATCACACCTCATCAATCCCAACACAAAGTAAACTTCATTCTCCAATGTAGATTAATTAGGTGGGTGAAAAATATGACAGCTACTTACACACTCAAATCCAATCCACACCCAAAAGGACTCGAAATTAAACCACGTAAGAAAAGCGCTATTAAAAGTGAAAACTTGACTTACACAAATGCATTATAAAAGTCTAAAATCAACCCTCCAACCATAGGTATGGTTGGTAAATGAATTTAAGAGGTATGAGACAAGTTTAACTTGTCCCACAAGCCTCCAAAATCAGCCTCCAAGGACAAATTCGAATTTCCAAGAAGGTGGAGTGTTTCACACTCAAAAGTTAACTTACACATCACTTACACATCTCTTACAACACTTTAATTCAAGGCCAACAACTCTATTAATTACTTTCTTATGACATATTTTAATTAATTAACTTAACAACATGATTACTCACACTATTACACACCATTTAATGAATAATGAAAGGGTTAATGCACCACAAAATAAACACATCCAAACATAAACCAAGGAACCAATAAATAAATACACATAACCCCTTGGTAACATTTAAAGGTGATCCCCATGGGAATCCCTAACAACAATAAAACACATACACATACAAACAATACAAGTTTTCATGGTGAACTTGTTGAATTCATCTAGAATTTTAATGTGGTTGGTCTCCAATCCCCCGATGTTTGTTGTGATATTTTAACCTACAAAACACGAATACCTCCTTCACCCTCGTGGCCATATCGAACATCCAAAATAATATAAATAAAATTTCAAAATCATCTAGATATACGGATCACATCAACATCCAAGCAACCAACAAGATCATTTGTAATGTTACTCAACAACTATATCATCATCCAATAATTTCCATTTCTTGGTCTACTCACAATATCCAAATATCACATGTCCGAACAAAATCCATAGTATAACCATGTCTAATAGTATATCAACCTTAATATCCAAAATGTCTCTAATAATAATCATGCATCATAACTTAATCAAGCCAACAATAATCCATGATCTCACATCTAATGTCATACTATAATAAATTCCATAATCATGTCCATAATATAATCAACGAATATAATGATCGGTATCAAAGGTGTCAAAGGGAAGTGGGCACTACATCCCCCTCCCCTTAGACTTGACTTCCTCTTGGAAGTCACTAGAACAAATGTGGAAACTAAACTCGTAGTAATGTAGCATCCTCCCATGTAGCTACAATCTCATCATATCTGTCCCACCGCACCCAACCTGATAAACCTCACTACCTTGAAGGCCTTGGGTCATGTGATCTAGGATGCGAATGGGCTTCACCATCACCTACCTCTAATCTTGCACTCTGCAATGATGTCCAATTTAACACATGAGAAGGATCAAACATATATCCTAAGAACTCGAAACATGAAACACATCATGTACGTGAGACATGCTAGGTAGAAATGCTAGATGGTAGGGCAAGGGGCTGATACACTCCAAGATCTCAAAAGGACCAAATAATATAGGGACCAACTTAGAGCCTTTTCCATAATAGATAGGGCTCTTTTGTGTCCATACATGAAGGAAAACCGTCATGCCCACATCAAAACTATGATCACCCTATGTTGATATGCATACTTCTTCTACTTGTCCTGTGCCTCATGCGTCTCTTTTTGATCAAAACCACCTACTACTCCATGTCTCACAACAAAGTTGGTCCAAGAGAAACCCTATCCTCTAACCCATCCTAGTTAAGAGATATCCTACACTCTCTACCATACAAATCCTGAAAAGGAGCCATGCCTATAGAACTCAAAACTATTATTGTAGGGCAAACTCCACTAAGTACAAAGTACTCCTCCCATCTAGACTATTGATTGATCACATACATCCTACATGTCCTCTAAATTATTATTCACCCCCTTAGTCTGTCTATCTTTCTTAGGGTGATATGTTGTGCTAAAGTTGATTCTCTTCCCGAGGGCATACTTTGCATGGTGGTCCAAAATGGGAAGTATACAAATGATCATGGTCACAAATAATATTCTACGAATCCCATGCAACTTGACAATCTCATCCAAATATACCCATTATGCCATCTGCACTAGCCGTATAAGTGGTCTTCACAAGAGAAAAGTGATCCACTTTTTTCATTTTATCAACCGTGACCATGATGGTGTCCTTGTGATATCTTGACATTGGTAGCCCAATAAGGAAGTCCATGGAAATTGTGTCCCATTTCCACTTCAAGTATAGCATGAGGAAAGAGAAGGCCAACTGGATGTTGATGCTTGGCCTTTACTTTCTAACACTCTAAACATTGTGACACAAACTGATCCATGTCCTTGTAAAGTCCTCTCCAGTGATACACCTATCTCAAAGTAGTGTGCATCTTCTTCACCCCAGGATGGGCTGAATATGGTGCATGATGTGCCTCCACCAAGATGTCTTGCCTCAAGCCTCCATCTCTGGGAGCATAAAACCAACCTCTATACCTTGAATAGACTATCTTCCTCTCAAGAAAAACCATCAAAATTCCTCTCGAGGGGTCTTTGAGACTCGATCTCTACTCCAACTTCAATGTAGAAGTTGTCAAGAGGAAGCTACTAAAGAATCCTACTCCGTAAATTTGTGCTCACTGAGGTGGCCATAGCCACGTGTCTCTGTCTGCTAAGAGAGTCTCCTACCACATGCCTCTTCCCCTTCAAATTTTCTATCTCCATATAATACTCACAAAGTAGATCCATCCAACGCTTGTTACTTTGATGAGCAATGAGATTGGGTTATGTGAAGAGGTGGTGAAGACTCAGTGATCTCGTCCTAAGTGTGAATCTCGACCAAGAATAAAGTGCCTCCATAAAAAAAAGCGTGCATAGCTAACACAAGCTTAAGATCATGAATCGGATAATTAATCTCGTGATATTTGAGTTTTGAGACTTAAAAGTCACTACTCTACCCTCTTGCATCAACACACCTCTAAGCCTGCTAAAGAAGCATCCGTGAAAATGAAAAACTCACCCTATGGATCTAGACTACAAGGATAGGTTCTATAGTGAGGAATTTCTTGATGTCAAGGCCTACTCACACATGTCCGACGACACAAAATTCTTCCCTTTCCTCCGAAGGAAGTGATGGGGTGTCGCAATCCGAGAGAAGTCATAAACAAATCTCCTATAATAACATGCTAATCTCATGAATTTACGCACCTCGAGTCACAAGTAGTGAGGGATGGTCAATCCATGATATCTCTAATATTGGAAGAATCAACAATGATACCTTCCCGGATAGGATATGACCCAAATACAACACCTCCATCTAAAAAAATGCACACTTATTCAAGTTCTCGTAAAGATGCTTGCTCCCCGAAGACACCAAGAACCTGGAAAGGTGCCCCTCGTGCTCCTCACGCATACGTGAGTAAATAAAATGTCATCAAGGAAGATGAGAATGAAGTGATCTAAGAAGGTCCTAAATACCCCATTCATCAAACTCATAAAAGGTACCAATGTGAACTCGTAGTATCCATATCTCGTATGGAAGGTGGTCTTATGAATGTCCACTCCAAAATCCTCAACCGATGGTATCCCGAATTAAGGTCTATCTTAGAGAAAGTTGTGGCTCCTTCATCCGATCAAAAAAATTCATCAATGCGTGGAAGGGGATAATGATTCTTGATCGTTACCTTTTTCAGCTAGTGGTAATCAATACACAACCACAAGGATCCATCCTTCTTCTTTACAAAGATCACTCTGCACCCCAAGGGGACACGCTAGGATGAATTAGGCCCTTCTCCAAAAGGCCCTCAAGCTATAACTTGAGCTCGTAGAGCTCGGGGGTAGTCATCTTGTAAGGTGCTAGTGAGATAGGCTCTTCTCCCAAACCAGATCTATACTAAAGTCAATCTCATGTAGAGGTAGTAACCTTGTAGCTCCCCTAGAAAGACATCATTAAAATCTCTCAAAATGGGATGATCATCTAGCGATGGTCCATAAGACCCATCCTCCGATCTATCACTAATGTGACAACAAACATATGACAACCCCATCGCGCACACCGCTTAAGTTGCATAGTGGAGATGGTGCGAATAGTCATGGGTCTCTTGACCCCCACTATCACTGCCTCCACTCTTAGATCATCTATGTAAGATATGATCTTGTGGCAACAATCTACTCGGCTTTGTGCGGATAGCCAAGATCCATGCCCAAGATGACTCCATAAGAGCCCAATAGAAGGATACAAAGATCAAGGTAGTGGTGAAAGGTCCCAAATCCACCACACACTCCTTAACTAAGGATTCTATAGAGATCTTGGCTCGAGAAGCCATCTCAACATCCCAACCATGACCCTACCTAACCGCCACTAGCCCGCATCGCTCTACTAAAGATGGTGCAATAAAAGAATTAGAAGAACCAAAATCAAACAAAATATAGGTAGGAATTCCTCCAATTACCCGTAGTCTCAATAAATATACTACGATTCTCTACCCGGTAGTTCTCGACCACTTTATACATCTTATGACTGCACCCCATATCACCAACAATAGGCTCTAAGATCTACATCTTTCCCTTATTATTAGGGTTCTGTGGGTAGTCTCTCCAAAAATTTGTAGTAACACCACAACAAAAATAACCACCGATCCTCTCCCTATCTAGAAGCTCCAAATGCTGCACTGGGAGGTCTATGGTGTGGATCCTTATGACCCTATTGTGGACTACTCAGGTCTCTCTTGAAAACTCCTGCTAGTGAGGTCTTTGGGACCCCGTGTGTTCGATGGGATCCCTAGGAGGAGGCCCCATACTCGACCTCTCTGTATCAAACCTTTGTGGAGGTCTATAAGGTGGGGGATTGCTTCTACCACTGCTGCTTGTTGGTCTAAAAGATAACTATGTTGAACCTTGTCCACCATGAGCAAGAGGTACCGACCCCCTCAATCTACTATCTTGCATCTCTTGTATGCAGCTCCGAACTCGGTCTCTATCCTCTTTGGGTCTTTCCTCATGTCTCCTCTGTTATATAGGCCTTCTCGATGGTCTCGGCTAATGTCTGCTACATGTCCTTCTACTAATACTCCGCGTAGAGTGACATTAACATCCCGAAGATTCTACAAAATCTAGGGTAGGATGGCTAGTTTAGCATGATCTAGTGGTGGTAATTCTAGGTCTATGTGAAAATACCCTCATCCCCTTTGTGCCTCCTACACAAACCAAGGTGAAAATTAGTTCATATTTCTATGTTTTATTCCGTTTCAATGTTTGCTAAAATACATAATTTCGAAACTAAGTTGTTTTCTAGATTTAAAAGTGTGCTAGGTTTAAGGTTCATGTCTCAAGTTTTCTAGTATGCCCAATGGCTCAATATTTTGAACCACCGCTCTCGATACCAAGTGTAATGCTAGCTAAAACAACCCACTTGAGACCCAAGAAACAACCTAGGATTAGATAGGAAAATTATGGAATGTTTTTTTGTTTAAAAGATTCTATAACTAGGTTATAAGACAACTATTGTCACTAACATGTTCTAGATCAATTCTAATCCATTAGAATATACTTTTGTTTTATTAACAATTATTAGAGGTCATAAGGTCTAAAATTTATGATTAGAAAGTTCAATTAGGTTCGTGAGGTAATTCCTCACCATAAAGATTCAACTTGATTTTTCTCAACATTAATGCATCCAAAATTCCCCTATATCAATCCCATTAGATATAAAATTTCCTCACCTTTCCAAAGATATAAATAAGTCCTCCTAATTCCTCATATTTCTCAAGTTATTGGGTCGGTAGGCCTTGGGGTGAAATTTTTCCCAAGAGCGGGCTGCGGGCCCTGGGAGAGAAAATTTGCCCCATGGGGGTGTGTATGTGAGCCGTGGGAGAAATATTTCCCCATGGGGGGTCTACGGGCCACGGGGATAAATTTTTCTGGAGGAGGAGTCGGTCAACGGGCCACGGAGACGTTTTGAAATTTTCCGTGTGGGGCAAAAAGCCACCTTTGTACCCACGCTCCCGCGAGTCCACAAGTCTGCAAGGGACACATGGCACCTCCTAAGCCAACGTGGGTAAAGTGGGGTGGCAGGGATAAAATAATTTTAACACCCAAAAGGGTGAAAAGGGTAAAATTCACTTGCACCTCCGCTGATACCTCACGATGCCACGTGGCGCTCCTTATTAGGCATGCGGAGTAGTGGGGCGGCGGGAAAATGCGAAATTTTTTTCCAAAATTTTCTAAAAACACAAAAGGTAGAAAGGAACCTGCTCCTCCACCAATGCCTCGTGATGCCACATAGAAGCTCCTAATTGGTCATAGGGCAGGGGGAAACATTTAAAAAAATTCCCAAAAATTTTCTCAAGCATTAAGTTAAAAGGGATCCGCCCCTCTGCTAACACCTTATGGTGCCATGTGGTAGCCTTTGATTTGCTTTGTGGGGCGGAAAGAAAAATTAGGAAAATTTTCCCACTAAAATTTTTCTAAAGCGCTAAGGGAAGATTCGGCCCTGGGTCTACCAAGGAAAATTTTCCCAATTTTTTTTTGACAGTTAGAATTATTATTGTTTTTCACACCAAATGAAGAAAAACTTCAGAAGGCCATAAATTTTAATAGGAGATCAGTTTTGGGAAAACGATGACTTTCTGGAAATCTCTCAACGTCCTACTTTACCCAAGAATCATTAAATTTTGATTTTGATAAAGTTTAAGGAGTCTATTTAAAGAAAATTATTTACGAGGATTTTATAGTGCAAACTGGTAAATTTTAACTTATAAGTTTTATTCAATTTGATCTTCTTCCACTCTCATCATGTCCAATGGACATGGAAAATTGTTCTTAGATGGATTTTAAAAGGATTTCAAGATTCAATTTGTCCGATTGATTTGCAATCTGAAAAATTTACGCTTCTTGATAGCAAAATGACCGTAAGAGGGTTGAGCCCATTTTTTGCAAGGTTTTCTAAGAAATTCCTTAAGTGTTAATGTTTAGATGAATTCGTTTAGATCTTATTATGTCTTACCTCTCCATGATGGAGCTGTTATAGTTCCAAATAATATATTTTTCCAAGTAAGCAATCTAAAAATCAACCAAACACAAGTATTCCACAATCTTCCAACTGCTCCAAAAGCAAGAGCTCCCAAAACAACAAAAGGATTCACCCAAGAATGAAGTCTCCAAAGTTGAGCAACCCCAAAACAAGGCAAGGAATTCAAATTTTATAGAAGAGGGAAGGGAAGAGGATGAGGTGGATCCATGTAGGATGCCACATCACACCTCCTCAATCCCAACACAAATTCAACTTCATTCTCGAATGCATATTAATTAGGTGGGTGAAAAATATGACAGTTTACTTACACACTCAAATCCAACCCACACCCCAAAGGACCGAAATTAAACCATGAAAGAAAAGTGCAATTAAATCTTACAATTTGACTTACACAAATGCATTATAAAAGTATAAAATCAACCCTCCAACCATAGGTATGGTTGGTAAATGAATTTAAGACGTATGGGACAAGTTTAACTTGTCCCACAAGCCTCCAAAATTAGCCTCCAAGGAAAAATTCGAATTTTAAGAAGGTGGAGTGTTTCACACTCAAAATTTAACTTACACATCACTTACAAATCTCTTACATTACTTTAATTCAAGGTCAACAACTCTATTAATTACTTTCTTATGACATATTTTAATTAATTAACTTAATAAAATGATTACTCACACTATTACACACCATTTAATGAATAATGAAAGGGTCAATGTACCACAAAATAAACACATGCAAATATAAACCAAGGAACCAATAAATAAATACACATAACCCCTTGGTCACATTTAAAGGTGATCCCCTTATGAGAATCCCTAACAACAATCAAACACACACACACACACACACACACACACACACACACACACACACACACACAAACAATACAGGTTACCATGGTGACCTTGTTGAATTCATCTAGAATTCTAATGTGGTTGGTCTCCAATCCCTTGATGTTTGTTGTGATATTTTAACCAAGAAAACATGACTACCTCCTTTGGCCTCATGGCCATATTAGAACATCCAAAATAATGTAAATAAAATTTGAAAATCATCTAGATATACGGATCACAAAAACATCCAAGCAACCAACAAGATCATTTGTAATTTTACTCAACAACAATATCATCATCCAATAATTTCCATTTCTAGGTATACTCATAATATCCAAATATCACATGTCCGAACAACATCCATAGTATAACCATGTCAAACAATATATCAACATTAATAACCAAAATGTCTCTAATAATCCTCATGCATCATAACTAAATCAAGCCAAAATAATCCATGATCTCACATTTAACATCATACTATAATAAAGTCCATAATATAATCAGCATAATATATCATGATTAGTATCAAAAGGTCTCAAAGGGAAGTGGGCACTACATCCCCCTCCCATTAGACTTGACTTCCTCCTAGAAGTCACCGGAAAAATGTGGAAAATGAACTCGTAGTAATGTAGCATTCTCCCATGTAGTTGCACTCTCATCGTATATGTCCCACTAAACCCGAACCTGATCAACCTCTCTACCTCGAACGAGATCAACCATCACCTACCCCCGATCCTATACCTCTGAATGATGTCAAATCTAACATATGAGAAGGATCAACAATATATCTCCTAAGAACTCAAACATGAAACACATAATGTACGAGAGACAAGCGAGGTGGAAATGCTAGACGGTAGGCCAAGGGGCGATACGCCCAAGATATTAAAAGGACTAATGAATCTAGGGCCAACTTAAAGCCTTTTCCATAATGGATAGGGATATTGTGTGTCCCGACATGAAGGAACACCTTAATGCCCACATCAAAACTATGATCAGTCCTATGCTTGATATGTGTACTTCTTCTACATGTCATGTGCCTCATGCAATCTCTCCGTCTAATAAAACCACCTACTACTCCATGTCCCACAACAAAGATGGTCCAAGATAAATCTTGTCCTCTAACTGTCTCCAGTTAGGAGGTGTCCTACACTCTCTACCGTACAAATCCTAAAAAGGAGCTATGCCTATAGAACTCTGAAAACTATTATTGTAGGAAAATTCCACTAAGTACAAACTACTCCTCCCATCTAAACTATTGATCCATCACATACATCCCAGAGCATGTCCTCTAAAATATGATTCACCCACTCGCCTCTTTCCATATGTATCGGGGTGATATATTGTGCTAAATTTGATTCTCATCCCGAATGCGTGCTTTGCATGGTGGTCAAAAAATGGGAATTATACAAAGGATCGTGGTCACAAATAATCTTCTCGTGAAATCCCATGCAACCCGACAATCTCATCCAAATATACCCATGCCACTACACTAGTTGTATAAGTGGTCTTCACCGATAAAAGTGAGCCACTTTTTCAATTTATCAACTATGACCATGATGGCGTCGTTGTGATATCTCGACATTGGTATCCCGAAACAATGAAGTCCATGGAAATGGTGTCCCATTTCCACTGACGATATAGCATGAGGAAAGAGAAGGCCAACTTGATGTTGATGCTTGGCCTTTATTTTCTCGGCACTCTAAACATCGTGACACAAACCCGAACCACGTATCTATGAAGTCTTATCTAGTGGTACAACTATCTTAAAGTAACATGCATTTTCTTCACCCCGAGATGGGTGAATAGGGTGCACGATATGCCTCTGCAAAGATTTCTTTCCTCAAGCCTCCATCTCTGGGAACATAAATCCAGCCTCTGTGCCTAAGAAGACCATCTGCCTCTAAATAAAAACCATCAAACTTCCCCTCAAGGGGTCTCTGAGACTCGATCTCTGCTTGAACTGTAATGTAGAAGCTATCAAGAGGAAGCTGCTAAAGAATCCTGCTCCTTAAATTTATGCTTACCGAGGTGGCCATAGTCACATGTCTCCATCTACCGAGAGTTTATACTATAACATTATCCTTCCCTTCGATTCTCTATCTCCATATCATACTCATAAAGTAGCTCCATCTAACGCCGTTGAGGAACATTGAGATTGGGTACCGTGTGAAGAGGTGGGCGAAGACTCGTAATTTGTCCCAGTGTGAACCTCACCAAGAAGAAAGTGCCTCCATCAAACCAAAGTATGCACAACTATCATGAAAGCTCATAATATTTGATTTTACAAGACTCAAAAGCCACTACTCTACCCTCCTACATCAACACACCTCCAATCCCTACTAAATAAGCATCCATGCAAATGAAAAACTCACCTTGTGGATCCGACACTTCAAGGATGGGTGTTGTAGTGAGGCATTTCTTCAGATGTATTGAAGGCCTTATCACACCTATCCGACCAAAAAAATTCTTCCCTTTCCTCCGAAGGGAAGTGATGGGGTACACAATCCAATTGAAGTCCCGAACAAATCTCTTGTAATAACTCGTTAATCCCATGAAACTACATACCTTAGTCATAGTAGTGGGTGTTTGGCCAATCCATGATAGCTCTAATCTTGGAAGGATCGACGATGATACCTTCGCCATAAATGATATGACCCAAATATTGCACCTTCTTCGAAAGAATGCACACTTCTCCAAGTTCCCATAAATTGTTTCTCCCGAAGACACCAAGAACCCGTGAAGGTGCCCTCGTGCTCCTCACACGTATGTGAGTAAATAAAAATGTCATCAAGGATGATGAGAATAAAGCGATCTAAAAGGTCTTAAATACCCCATTCATCAAACTCATAAACATTGCGGGGCATTAGTCAAACCAAAATATACCACTGTGAACTCATAGTGGTCATATCTCATACTGAAGGTGGTCTTATGAATGTTTGCCTTTGAAATCCTCAGCGATGGTAACCTAACTTAAGGTCTATCTTAAAGAAAGTTATGGCTCCTTCATCTAATCAAAAAATCATCAATTCGTGGAAGGGGATAACAATTCTTGATCGTTACCTTACTTAGCTAGCGGTAATCAACACACAACCGCAAGGATCTGTCCTTATTCTATACAAAGATCACCGGTGCACCCCAAGGGGTCACACTATGATGAATTAGGCTCTTCTCCGTAGAGGCCCTCAAGTTGTAACTTGAGCTCGTAGAGCTGGGGGTAGTCATCCGGTGAAGTGCTCATGAGATAGGCTCTACTCTCGAAACCAGATCTATATGGAATTCAATCACACATGGGGGTGGTAAACCCGGTAGCTCCCTAGAAAGACATCTAAAAACTCTCTCAAAATGGGAGGATCATCTAGTGATAGTCCACAAGACCCATCCTCCGATCTATCACTAACTGTGACAAGAAACATCCCGACAACCTGTTACACACACCGCTTAAGTTGCATAGCGGATATAGTGTGAATAGACACGGTCTCCCCGACCCCCACTATCACTGCCTCCACTCCTAGATCATCTGTGCAAGATATGATCTTGTGGTAACAATCCACTCTGGCTCTATGTGCAGATAACTAGTCCATGCCCAAGATGACTCCATAAGAGCCCAATGGAAGGATACGAAGATCTGAGGTAGTGGTGAAAGGTCCCAAATCCACCACACACTCCTTAACTAAGGAGTCTACAGAGATATTGGCTCAAAAGCCATCTCAACATCCCAACTATGACCCTCCCTAACTACCACTAGCTTGTATCGTTCGACTAAAGATGGTGCAATAAAAGAATCAGAAGAACCAGAATCAAACAAAATGGAGGTAGGAATGCCTCCAATGTTACCTATAGTCTCAATAACCGTACACTCGATGCTCTTCCCGATGGTTCTTGACTATTGCGTACATCCTATGACCGTGCCCCATGTCACCAATAGTAGGCTCATAGATCTACATATTTCCCTCATTATTAGGGTTCTATGGGCAGTCTCTCCAAAAATTTCCATTAAAACCACAACCAAAAAAACTACCCGATCCTCTCCCTCGTCTAGAAGCTCCCGATCGATGCCACTGAGGTCCATGGTGTGGATCCCGATGACCTGTTGTGGATTTGCTAAGGTCTCTCTTGGCGAGCTCCTGCCGAGTGAGCTCTTTGGGAACCCTGTGTCCTAATGGGATCCCTAAGAGGAGGCCCCATAATCTGACCTCTCTGTGCATCAAACCTCTGTGGAGGTCTATAAGGTGGGCGGGACTCTGCTATTGTTCTGCTTATGTGGTCTAAAGATGACTTTGCTGTTGAACCCGTCCACCACAAGGAAGAGGTACTGACCCCCTTGATCTACTATCCTACATCCATTATATGTGGCTCCAGACTCGGTATCTAGCCTGTTGGGTCTTTCCCGAGTCTCCTTTACTATATAAGCCTTCTCGATGGCCTCAACTAATGTCTGGTTGCATGTCCTCCTATTGAACATCCGTGTAGAGTGGTATTAACATCCTAAAGAGTCTACAAAATCTAAGGTAGGATTGCTGCTACAACATGATCTAGTGGTTGTAAGTCTAGGTCTATGTGAAAAGACCCCTCATCCTATCTGCACCTCCTACAAAGACCAAGGTGAGAAGTAGTTCATCTTTCTAAGTTTTATTGAGTTTCCATGTTTACTAAAATATGTAATTTCTAAAACTAACTTGTTTTCTAGATTTAAAAGTGTGCTAGGTATAAGGTTCATGTCGCAAGTTTTCTAGTGTGCCAAATTTCCCAATATTTTAAACCAATGCTATGATACCAGTGTAACTCCAGCTAAAACAACCCACTTGAGACCCAAGATACAACCTAGGATTAGATAGGAAAATTATGGAATAATTTTTTTTTATAAAAGAGTCTACAACTAGGTTATAAGATAACAATTGTCACTAACACATTCCAGATCAATTCTAATCCAATAGAATATACTTTTCTTTTATTAATAATTATTAGAGGTCACAAGGTCCAAAATTTAGGGTCGAGAAAGTTCAATTACGTTCGAGGGTAATTCCTCACCATACCCACTCTCTAACAAGTTTTAAAGATTCAACTTGATTTTTCTCAAAATTAACACATCCAAAATTTCCCTAAATCATTATCTTGTTAGATAGGAAATTTCCTCACCTTTCCAAAGATATAAATAAGTCCTCCCACTCTCCTCATATTTCTCAAGTTATGGACTCGGCGGAGCCTTGGGGAAATTTTCCCAGGAGTGAGCTCTACAGGCCCAAGGGAGAAAATTTTCCCTGTGGGCGGGTTGTAGGCCATGGGAGAAACATTTCCCCAAAAGTGAGTTTACGTGCCATGGGGAGAAATTTTTCCTAGAGGAGTCGGGTCGGTGGAGATGCGGGAGACTTTTGGAAATTTTCCGCGTGGGACGAAAAGCCACCTTTGCACCCACGCTCCCGCGAATCCGTGATTTCGCAAGGGACATGTGATGCCTCCTAATCTAGCGTGGGGAAAGCAGGGTAGCGGGGATAAAAAAATTTAACACCCAAAAGGGAAAAAAGGGTAAAATTTACCCACACCTCCGTTGACGCCTTGTGATGCCACATGGTAGCTCTTGATTGGCAGGGGCCTAATAAGGAACATGTAGAAATTTTTTCCAAATTTTTTTGAAAATGAAAAAGGCGAAAGGAACCCGGTCCTCTATCGATGCCTTGCAACACCATGTGGTAGCTCTTGATTCAATGCTGGGGTGGCATGGAAACATTTAGAAAATTTTCCAAATTTTTTTTTGAAGCGAAGTTAAAAAGGGATCCACCCCTGTGCCATTGTCTCGTGGTGCCACATGGCAGCCTATGATTGGTTGCAGGGCGGCGGGGAAAATTAGGAAAATTTTCCCAAATTTTTTTTCCGAAGTGCTAAGGGAAAATTTGGGCCCACGGGTCCACCAAGGAAAATTTTCCCAAACTTTTTTTTTTACAGTTAGAATTATTATTATTTTTTTACGCCAAATGAAGAAAAACTTCAGAATGCCATAAATTTTAATACGGAGCTCCATTTTATGCAAACAAGACCTTTCAAGAAATCTCTCGATGTACTCTTTACTCAGAAATCATTAAATTTTGATTTTGATAAAGTTTAAGGAGTCAATTTCAAGAAAATGATCTGCAGGCTTTTACAGTGTAAACTAGTAAATTTTAACTTATAAGATTTGTTCAATTTGATCTTCTTCCTCTCTCAACATGTCAAATAGACATGGAGAATTGTTCTTAGATGGATTTAAGAAGGATTTAACTATTCAATTTGTCTAATTGATTTGCAATTTGAAAAATTTACATTTCTTGACAACAAAACAACTATAAGAGGGTTGAGCCTATTTTTTGCAAGGTTTTCTAAGAAATTCCTTAAGTGTTAATGTCTAGATGAATTCGTTTAGATATTATTATGTCCAATTTAATGTTTCATTTGTTATTTCTTTGTTGTAGGTTTGGTCTGTGTATTTTGGATTAAATAATTTCCAGTTTGAAAATACAAAACAGAGATCAAATTTTAAAGGGTCTATTTGCCATTTTCTTCTTCTAAGTATTAGAATACATTCCAATTCTAGTCTAATACATTTAGTTGATTTCAATCAAAATATTCATAACCAAGATGTAATTCTGATTTCAAATTTTACACATTTCAAAAGACAAAATTCTGTATTTTTCTCACACGCATTTCTTCCTTTCAAACAGAGATTTCAAATACATTGAAATGATCAGATTCAATACAACAATGCAATTTGAGAAAGGTAATACATTCATTTATTGATTCCAAAAGACAACTTACAACTTCTTTCTTTCATTCCTCAAATTCATCATACAGAATACAATTCTTTCTTTCAAAAAAGAAACAGAGTATATCTCTTTCACATTTCAATTTACAACTTTCATATTCAATACAACATATTTCCATTACAAAACATATACGAGTTCATCCACTTCAAGTGGGAAGGTTACAATAATATTTATCTCAACAAGGCTCTATCAACTGTTTTATTTCATTTTTCTTTGCTCCGAACAAAACATGTAGATTTATCATTCTTCCAATTCGATCACAAAAGAGTAGGGAAAGACAACGCTCTCCACCCAACCAAGGCATCCAATGACAAGGAGAAGCCATCATTCTTCATTGGCCCCCGAGCCCCAACCAAAATGCAATAAAAGATGTGATCCAACTCATGGAAACAATGACTTCCACACACACACACACACACACACACACACACATATTTAAGACTTTTACAATTTTTGACTTTGACTCATGATGACAACCTAGAATCACCTATTTGATAACAAGACGTAAACAAAAAATAACACTTTTGTATTGTCATGAAAACTTGACAATACTGACACTATAAAGACACATAAAATGACATCAATGATGGAAACTATATTGATGATAACAAAATCCAATTAAAGATTGGATTTTCATGACTTTTCACACTTTTGACACAATTTTGATGACTACAAGACTTTTGACAATGAAAAATTAATGACACGAATGGAACAATGACAGGATAAATTTGACACTATCTTAACAAAGAAATAAGTATCAATAGAGAATTACGACACTAAAAAGACAAAACTTTAATCCAATTAAAGATTGGATTTAGTGAGTAATGGTTACTCAAATAACACAAGCTATTTGACCAACAAATAAACTTTACTCACTAGACTTGATTATACATCCAACAATTAAATGACTTCAAATAACAATCATTATACAACTAAATTTAAAAAGAAAAACAAAATCACCTATAACACCAAAAACCAGGAACTAAATACCACGGATTTCAATTTACAAACTGTGTATGCGGTGGACAGGGGTCGCATTGCTATAGAGAGCCACGTTGGATGAGATTTGAGAGGATTGAGCAATCTCTCTATTAAAACATGGATGTCTTCTACTAGAATGCGCAAGATTCTAATGCTACTTTATCTCTTTGCAGGGATCAAACCACCTTTAATATGGATTTTTTTAAAATCGTTGCATGTAACATGAGCACAAAGACCTCTTTTTGTTTGTGGCAGCTATTTGCGCAAGAGAGTGCCAAGTGGAGCAGGTGGGTGTGGATCTCAAAAAGAGGAGTCTAGGAGCTCTTCCAAAAAATATGGAATTGTTGCGGGATTGAAAATAGATTTTGAATATATAGGCAAGACACGAGTGACATCCGATGCACAAATGTTGAAGAATGATTAGGTGCTAGAACCGCATATCTAATTGATATATGGGTTACTCATATTTTCAAGTCCACAATGCACGAATTAACAATGGCCTATACACATATGCCTTTAGCTCTATAACAGGGACCGTAACATCGTTCGATGCCAAATGAAAGCACAACACTAGATTTAATTAAATCAACATAGAAATATATTCTATTCAGCATATTTGAATTACATTCACAGGCTATTATATAGCCATATACATAGCCAAAATAACCTCCTACAAAATAGGGAGGTGTTACAACAATTAAACCTATTTAGTTGTGATTGTTACTCCCGTAACAATACACAACTCAATACTAATAATATATTATTGTTTATATAACAATAATATATTAATAACATATTAAACTATATAATAATAATTACCAACGTAATTATTATCTTAAACTAGACCTTTCCCCTAACACTCTTCTATCATGGCATGAGATCTCTGAAAAAAACTCAGACTTGGCATGAGATAGCCCAAAAAATTGTTCTTAGCATGAGATAATCTAAAAAATCAATATTCTATATCATTTTAGGACATTTTTCTATCCCTTTAACTTGTCATGGATCAAGTGCACACTTTCCATTTACTAATTTTTCACATTTACATAATTTTACACACTTTTATTGAGAGTTCATAATACATAATTTTTTAAAAAAATCCTCTTCTTTTACACATCCATCCTTACAAGAAGTATCACTCATAAGCACAACACATCAAGCACAATAATGAAAACAGTACAACACGACACAACACATACACTTCACATAAGGGTCACTTTTGCTTTCTTAGCTTCCACACTTCATTTTTATCACTCCACGCTTTCACTTGTCTCCTTAGAACACATTTTCCATCAATCTACAAGGAACAAATGGTACAAATCTCTTATCTACTTTATGTTATCGAGTATTCACTCATCAACATAAATTGGGAGAAAATGTAGACAAAAAATCATGCACTTAGGTATATTTCTAGGACCTAATCACATACTACTATTCATATGATTCCTAAGTGATAAAAGTAGTAATTGACAACTATCTTTGGCCTTTTTCTTTATCTATAGTATTCTTTCTAGTCTTTCATGCCCTACAACCCAATCAATACTTTATTGCTTTATCTTACTTGACTCTAGACACCAACGCCCAGCTAGGATGTCAGCGCCAGAGCCCTTGTCTTTTTGGGCATCCTCGACCTCTTTATATCTTACTCGCATCTTTTGGGCCTCTTTTATCTTTTAGGAATATTGTTTTCTTATGGGTTGGCCTTTTAACTCACAATTATAAAATTTAAACAAGGGAATTATACTAATACAAAGCTATGTGACCAAAATAAAGGACCAAGATCTAAGTATCTATCTCAGTAGACACCAAATTTGTGTCTTACGACACCTTGTGCCCCGCATCTCATTTCACAACCTAACCTTACCACCTAAACCTAACACAATTATTTATTAATTACCTTATAATTAATAAATCCACATCTTCAAACCTGTCACCTCATTTTGCCACCTCATCATGACCTAACCCTAACCCTAAACTAACCTAATTAAGACCTATAACTTGGTCTAAATCCATACCCATGACTAATTACTCCTCACCCGCACCAAAACCAACCTAATAATGACTTGACCAAGCCCACAACTAATCCCTCGGAAGGAAAGGAGGGAAAGTTGGTTATTTTACTAAAAATAGCCCACTTTGACTTAAGCGACATTGTTCCTACTCGACCACCGTCGCCACATAACCGCCATCCGTTCCCTCGTAAATGACCCCCAACCAAAAACAAAGGATCCCGAATTCATTTGAAAGATCCGGTAGAATTCACTTGGTAGAGCAGAGACAGTGAAGGAAAGAGAAGAGTTCTACAGAGAAGGACATCAAGCCCAAGACTCAGAATCGAGTAACTTCAGAGCACAAGTGACACTCGCCCAATCATTGGGAGAGAAGATAGCTCACTTTTATTGTCGGATCATCCCACCTGAGCCTTGCCTTCGTCATCACAGTCCTTGAACCTGTATCTTCATCAGGAACTAGTAAGTGGTGTCTTGTACGTTTAAATACCATTTTCTTGAACTTCTGATTCATAGTAATTATAAGCTCACTCCTAGATCTACTACCCGATAGCACCCTACATCTAACTTTCATTCCCCTACCCTTACATTGCCCCAAGAATAGCTCCCACACTCTCTGAGTCTTCTCCATCACCCTATTGCTACCCCTAATCATTTACCAACCTTATAAACACCATAACCGCCTTACAACCAACCTTCATTGAAAGCCCCTAAATCACTGCCCCTACCGATATCGGTTATCAACAACCGGTACCGGTTATACATTGACCGGCATCGGTCACTGTGACTCAAACCAAAACCAGCCTTTCCTCAATTGCCTTTTAACGAGGTAACTAAATTGTGATTTCGCAATAACTTCTTTGTTAGCATTTGTGTTAATTCATATTAAAAGGGGAACTGACCACCTTTGAAAGGAAGTCTAATATTTCCTGGGCCCAAGGCAGTTCCCTCATTTATTGTCTAACTATAATCTGGTGGTCTTGTATTCTTACTTGCAGGTAGTCCTTCCCGTAAAAAGGAGTTCTTTGCAGTCGAATCGATCTCTCTCTCTCTCTACGGTATGCGCACACCCTCCCAACATTCAATGGGTATTCCCCTAGCCCTAACCCCCTTATCTGTTTCTCAAGAGAATGAAAGGATAGAAGCAACTCTATTCTAAGAATCGAAACATTCTGTGCGAAACATTTTGGCACGCCTGGTGGGACCCTTCTCGGGTTTCTTTCTCATTTGCTTGCTTTCATATAGGGAGCACACTTGCTATTTTCTTCTTCTAAATATTCACAAGATATTTTGTTATTTTGGTAAAATAATTTTTCCTCATCTTTTCTTTAGTGAAAGTCATCTCCTTTGCTTCATCGAATATCATTTTCGATTTGGGTTTAAAACACATGCATCACATTCTTGCTTGTTGTTTTTAATTCTAGTGAACGTAGATTAAGTAACAGGTCATACACGTGGGGGTGATATCCACGGTATTGACAAGAAATTAATCTTACTTTCACTGCACAACACATACCAAATCACATCATAATCAACACAACAGCTCAAACATCCCCCTTTTCCGCGATATTCCTCTCGCCCGATTGAGGTAACCTTATAAGCCAAAACAAACTTGACATCTCCCTTAGGTCTTTTGTTTAGGATTGACATCATCTTGCATCTAAGGCATAAGCCCACAATAATTAAAACTAATCCTAGGGTTAGTCTCTTGATTTTCTTGTGCATCTTGCTTGTTTTTAGTTCTGTTTCTCTATCATACACTATTTCAGTGATCACTTCAAAACAGTTTGGTGGGTATACTAAGCATTGTTAATCCCAAACCAGCGGCTTCTTACATCTTCTCTTTGCTTTCACAATGACCGACATCGGTTAATCGACCGACGCCGCTACTGATCTTCTAACCGACATCGATTATCCAACCGATATCGGTTACTGTCTTTCACAGTTCGACAAACTAGCAACCTACCAATTCCAACATTTTGTTGTTGTTTCTGTTCCTGATAGATTGAATCCTTGCTGTGTACTCTTGTCCATGGTTGTTATCACTTGGAAACAAGCCGTAGCCATGGTTTCACATGCCTGTTCCGTGCCTTTTCCTGAATCACCCCCTTCACATCCTATGGGGAATCCTACGGACACCAGTGATGTTCCCACGATCCCTGTAGGAGATAAGGACTTTGTGAAATTTTTGGATGCTAATCCTAGCACCGTACAGTACTATTTGTCTCATACCCCTGACCGTACACCCGACGGTCAACTCCTTGTTGGTATGCCTATTAGTATAGCTACTCACCTAGCTCCTTCCCCACCTGATAACTCCGCCTTGCCTTCTTCATCCTTAGCCCCGTCTCCCAACTCAGTGGCTTCGGGGGTTCATACGGCACAAATTGGCTTTCCTTTGGTTAATCTGGGGCCCCACATATCATTACCAGGAGGATCCTTTATCCCGGCGCAAATTTTTCATACCAAAAGTTTGTTCCGATCCCTCGTTAGGAATCCCTTGCATTTGAAACATTGCAAAATTTCCCGTGCGCCTTGTATGTTCATGCGCCTTCATGTTAGCACAACTTTTGTTGCGCCACTTTTCGGTGCGCCAAAGGGCGCACATAATCTCATGACAACACAACTTTTGGTGCGCCAAAGGCGCGCTTAGTTTCATGCTGGCAAATGCTTTGGTGCGCCAAAGGGCGCATACTTTCCTATGTCGACAGTAATTTTCATGCGCCCTTTATAAAGTTGGTGGCGCATTTATGACTAGCTCACCTATATATATGTTTTTACGCGCCCACAAATGTCATTTTCACCAGACGCATCAAAGCACGTGATTTCTTTTCTCTGAGCTTGTCAGCCCCTGCCTCGTCATTTTCAACGCTTGTGGACCCGTTTGCAAGATTCTCACTATTTATCCGGGTAAGTGTTCTTGTCTCTTCCATGTGATTTGCTTTCTGGTTCTTTGTGCTTGCTGGTTTGGTTTGTTTGTTTTGGGGAATGCATGTGTTGATCTAGCCTCCCCTTTTGCTATCTTCCCATATCCCTCCCCCTCTTCCAGATCTGCTGGTAGGGAACTTATCTGAAAAAATGGTTTTAACCCTTCTAGTTTAAGCCATTTCATTACCCAATAACCTTTCAAAAGAAAAGAAATGAAGAGAGAAATGTAAAGATGACCCCTCTGAGGGTTTTTCCCTTCACACCGGCATCATCTACCTCGCTCAAACATGAATAAAAGATCCGCCAATGGCGCATCCATCCCCCTGAACATGACTAAAATCTGCACGCCCTCAATGGCGCACCCATCTTGCTATGCTGCAAACACTAGTCTTGCGCCCTCTATGGCGCACCAACCTTCCTTGTTGCATCACATAAACATGCGCCCCTTGGCGCACCCAACATCTGCGCAACATCGGCTTTATTCACGCACTAAGTACAAGGCTTTGAAAGCGCAGCGCATTCTTCCTTACAAAAACATTATGTCGTGTGTAAACCCTCCATGCGCCGCGCCAAGTTAGCTTTGGCACACGAGAAGTTTATGTAACACAAACCATACATGCGCCAAAGGGCGCACCAAATCCCAATGTAACATGAAAAATCCATGCGCCTTTGGCGCATCCTGTCTCCATGCAACACGATGTTTTTATGCGCCCTTTTGTAAAATGCATCCTGCAGTTTCATGCGCCATGCGCCTTTGGCGCCAGTTTAACCCTTGCAACACACTTTCCCCGTGCGCCTTACCTATTTAGCCCTGTAAGCTGCAGCTTTCATGCGCCATGCGCCCTGAGCCTCAAAATAACTAACTCTTTCTTCTGTTAACACTTCAATGGAAAATCAAATGGCTAATACAACCTTTTCGGATTGGGTCTCGCTTCTTCTTCATGCAGATCAGCAAATAAACTTGGAAGAACATATGTCAACATCCAGCAAGAGACCTACCAAATCCAAAGGAAAGGCCAAACTTACAGAAGAAGAGATGAAATATAAATATCAAAGGGTCAGAATGCCCGAGTCCCAGGCCGAGTGTAGCATGGACGTCAGAGACTCAGAATTGGGGACATATTGATATGGAGGAATTCTGGGCTAGAACTCAGAAAGTCACAAGGAGTCCATGGATGGACAAACTGATAGGCAGTGCCCTGCACTTCACCGGTGGAATCCCAGTCAGCGCCGTCAACAATGAATTCTTGATGGTGATTGCCCAATGTTACAACAAAGACACAAGGTGTGTCGTAAACAGCAAGGGCGAGGTAGTCATTAACCTCACTGCCCGTCACTTTGAGGGAATACTCGGCATACCTCACCACCGGCACTTTGTGGCCGTCAGTCAAGCAGATTGCATTAAGGCCTGGGATGACAATGCAGATCAGTGTATGCAACTAATGAATGAGGTTTACTTGAAAAACAAAAAGGTAGTAACCCGGTGGCCCCAAATCATCCACCGCAGCGACTTCTCAGAGGAGCTCAGTGACACCATTACGTTCCTGAGCAGGGTCTTCGGCTTTCTGATGCCCATTATTTCCATAAATGGATGTTGCGGTACTTAGAGACCATGAACAAGAATATGCCTGATCAGCGCTTTTGCTGGGGAGAAATTATAAGCAGCACAATCTCTGAGCAACTACAACAATTTAGCACAACGGGGACATTCCATATGAACTCCTACGTGGTCTACGCTGCAGCATCAGAGAGGGACTATCCAGGCCTGACGCGGAGTGGAGTTTGGCCTCAGGTCAAGATATACGAGTACTACCCGGAATTGAGGCTGGAGAATAGCATCTCCCAATTCACAAAAATTAACGATGTGTTTTTCTATCACATCATCTGCCTATTGAGGCCGAATATGACTTATGGTCGCACGACCAAAAGCATAGTAGCAGCCACTGAGAAATGGGGGGCCTTGTTCACCCAGTTTCCCACATTCACCTATCTAAGGGCTGCCAACTTTTTAGGAGAGCCAACCAGGCTACCGAGGTATGCTGGACCTAAACTGATTCTGCTGGAGCTGTCAAGGCAGCTGATCACATACCACGAGAAATGCCTGAAAAGAAAGAAGGGTGGAACTCCTTTCCCCCTCACAGTGGGCCGATATACATGCTCTACCCACCACAAGGCGAAGGAAATGTTCGCAGAGCTGGAGTTACTCAATTTAAGACATGATTTCCCAGCCAGGCCTACCTTCGACCCAAGGAGCTATCTGCCAAGGGTGAAACTTGATCCAATCCACGTCCCTCAGATCGAGGACATTTACATTGACGTCATCCATGAGGTGGAGCTCAGGAGAAAGGATCATTCTCGCCTAGCATTGGCAGAAATCATCCAATATGGGATAGCCATTGTCCCCAAAGGCTTCCAAACTACGGAAGATGAAATAGACAAGGTATATACTGACACAGATGGGGACAATTGGCCCTTTCCGGCCATTGATAGAACTAAGGCCCCTCAGACAATTGAGGAGAGGGTCAAGGAGACTCTGCGTAGGACAGAGCATTGGTGCCGGATGAACGGACTAATCTACCTTGGGGTTGATTTCACAACCTCCCCATTGGGTAACGCACCTCCACGATCCAAAAAGCAGCCTAAAGGCAAGGGCAAAGGCGTAGAAGGTGAATCCAGCACCATTCAGGAAGAAGCCCCTGAGAGTCCTCCTTCCGCGGCACCCGAGCAGGTAATAACTCTGGTCACACCAGAGAAAGAAGCAGAAGAGGATATTCCCATTGGCCCATCCACTCAGGATGTCGGCATTGCTACAACAACTGAGGTCCCTTCTATCCTTTCTTCTTCTCTTCCTTCCCCTCCTCGAGTGACTCAAGCGACCATCCCTTTGGTCGTGTCCTCTCCCCCTTCTTCTTCTACTGTTCCCCCGCCTCTTCGTCTATCTTCTCTTCCCTCGCTGATCTATCCTCCTCCATTTCTTCCCTCATCTCCGAGCTCCCTTCCCTTCCTATGTCTTCCGCAGCTGCAGTTTCCCTTCCTTCCGTGGGCACTTCTTCGGCTATTCTCTCAATGCCGCCGCCACGTGTCTCCACGTTTTTCCCCTCTACTACTGCAGCTGCCCCCTCCTCTATTTCCGGTCCTTCTACCATGGGTCCAGCTTGGATCTCTCAGCAGCTAAGTCAGCAAAAGAGGAAAGTTCCCATCGCTCCGATGGACTTTTCCGTGATCCCATCTAAGGGGGCGAAGAAGCAGAAGCCTGTCACGCGCTTCTCTCAAAGTGTTGTAGGAGAGAGAGTTATGGAAATCGCATACCCCAATCCCCTCAAAGAGAAAAAGGATCTGTCTCCTACAGATTTTACTGTGACCCAAGTCACAATGGGGACATCTTCCGAAAGTCTTCAGGGGGAGGCTCTTTCTGCAGTTGACGCCCTCTGCAAGAAGCTTAAAGAGATAAAGGAAGAGAAAAGGCAACTGAAGGAGCAAAACAAATATCTGCTCCAAGCCTTACAGAAGATGGGTAGTGCGCCTCCCACAACTGCCGCCGAGACTTCTGAGCTTCTCAGCCAGGAGAAAATTAATGAGTATGCCAAGATCGGCGAGCAGGGTATGGCCGTTTCCGCTTGGAGGAGCCAAATCCTCAAAGACAGTGAAAAAGTGATCGCCGAGTTCTCCGACTTGTACCTGAACATCAGTAAGGTGAATAAAGAGCTCCAAGCGTTAGCAGGGCCCATATCAGAAGAGCTGGAACATGCTGAACAGCACACGAGACCTTCCAACAAATGTTCGACTGTTCAGTCGAAGATCTGGTCAAGTTCGGCGTCTTCGGCCATCCAAGGGCCCTCAACAAAATCATGTCCACTCTGGACTACCGGGTGGATCAGCTAGAATTTATTCTAGAAAAGATTGACAAAGTCAAGGAAGAAGCCCTGGATGCGATGCACCAAATGGAACGAATTGTTCTTAATATGTCGCCAGGGTTACTTACTCCTTCCTTCACTTTAAGGAAAGCTGATGAAACCACCCGGATCTTCAAGGAGATCGCTTCTCAAGGAACGGGGCCAGAGGTCACATTTGACACAGAATCTATCAACAACCTGCTGGCCTGTAGGGACTTCATCGGGTTCCTCATTGAGGCGGAAAAGGACTATTCCAAACTCCCAGAGAAGCTCATAGATGAGCGGGAGACTTGTGAGGCGATAAGTGATAGGCACAAGGATCCTTCCCAGGATCAACTAGGGCCAATAATCAACAAGTTCATGGAATACCGCTCTCAGTTCCATATCTCGTCACCTGAGGAGCAACAAAAGCAGTCCACCCCCTTTCGGCCGCAAGATGATGATGACGAATAGCTGCTTCTTCTTCTTCTTCTTCTTCTTCTTCTTCTTCTTTCTTCTCTTCTTTCTTTTTTTTGGAAATATCTGGAGTATGTTGATACAAATGATGACATCATCCATGTTGCATCATGGGATGATGTCATCCATCAAGTTGTAAAAAGTCAACATGACTTTTAGATATTTTGTAAATATCTTTGTAAATAGTTGTTGGCTCCTTTTTGCCTTCTTTTCTCTTCTTCTTCTATATATACCCCAATACTTGTTGTATTGTGGGATGGATGGATATCTTTCAGATGAAAAATAGAAGTGAAGAAAAAAGACTTTGAGCTTTCTTGTAACAGAAGAAAACAGTAATACAAATATTGAGACTTTGTGCTGAATAGCTGTGTTATGCATCAGACCTTTCTTATGTTAGATCTGTATGTGTTTATTCTGTTAGATTCATATCTACTTTTTTGTCATTTATTCATCATCAGTATTGCTTTGTTTGTTTATGCAAGTAGGTTTGGCTCTGTTTACTACCAATCCCAAAACATAAATCTTCTGACCTTTCTGCTTTGGAATTCATTTCTTTTCTTCCTTCGGACCTGCTCTTTCTTCATCCCCTCTTCCTTTCCTTTCTTTTCGCAGTCGGAAACACCCCTACTGGGATGAGATCCCAAACCCCCGAAGGCAGAATCTGTGAGACTTGCATAGATTCCTGCTGGTAGAATAGCAATAAACCAGTTTCACTTTGCTGACTCAAAGAGGGGCTATGCCCTGCACACTGTTGGCTCGTCTATCCATAGATCTGTCCAGCGACAGATTTTCGGACCAACAGTTTTTGGCGACTCCACTGGGGAACGAATAGATCTATCAGATCTATGATAGTGATAGGATAGAAAATCAGAAAAAATCAGAAAAATCACTATCTGTTTGCAAATCTGAACTTTTTGTTAAAAATCCAAAAATTTGCAAAAGTGCTCTGAATTGAAAATTTTCTTCTGAGATCCATAGATCTGGCCTAGTTACAAATCTTTAGTTCGCTGAGTTTTTATAAAAATCAGTATTTTGCCGTAGATCTGAATTTTTGACTGTTTGCTAAAAGTTTGAAACCCTCTGAAAAAAGTCAAAATTAGATCCGAAAATCAGCTTGCTATTCTTCTCTGTCATTTTATCCTCGTTGTTATTTGTCATTAACCGCAATCGGTTTTCTGAAAAGGATAGTTTTTAAATATTTAGAAAAGTATTTGCTGCTGGTTTTTGACAGAAAAACCAGAAAATCAGCAAGTACAGCCAAAAAGAAATTTCAAATCTGCGCCATAACGTTGCAGATCTGGAAGGTACACTGGCGGGTGAACCTTTTACGCGCAGCAGGAGAGCCCGTGGAGAAGCTGATCCTACTTTCGATCTGCTTCAAAGGCATAATTTCAGCATAACACCGGCACGCTTTTCAGCGCTAAGCTCGGCTGACCGGTCATCCAGGAGTGTCTCGCCTTCACGAAGGAAGAATCTTTCGCAAGGGGCATCCACATCCCTTTGTAGTGCCTTGCTTACTCAGCTGGAACCATGCTTCCAGCCCGTGTTCTTTTTCCAGCCTTTCAAATGGCGGTACCATGGGGAAATGCTATGGGTCCCTTGGCTTTACCACATCCAGTTCATGCGCTCCCTCACGGAAACCGAAAGAATTTTCCCAAATTCGACGGGAGCGGAAATCAAAGTACGGATTCCCACATATCTGCATTCATCATGTCATGCAGTATTTTGGATGTAACTCACGAGGATGTGTCGGTTCACCTTTTTCTGGAAACCCTACAAGGACCTGCAGCTGAATGGTTTCAGCATTTACCAGCCGGATCTATTACCAGTTGGGCCACCTTGCGGGATGCTTTTGAAGACAGGTACAAACCTTCAGAAGATGCATTTGCATTATTATCACGGATCACTCACCTAAAGAAAGAGGCAAATGAGACCATGCGTGATTTTATCACCCGGTTCAATGCACTAATCAACCGTGTCCCTGTTGCCATGCTTCCAACACCGGAGAATCAAAAGTGTTTCTTCGTAAATGCTATGAGCTCAAAAGTTAGTTTCTTGCTCCTTCAGAACGAGTTGCCACCTTGATTCTCACCCAAGCCGCTGCCATTCGAATAGAAGATAATTTGATAATATCTGGCGAATTGAAAAAGGAATCAGCCAAGCCTAAATCTTTGGGCCCTTCGCCCACTACTTCATCGATCCAAATTTTTCAAAAGATGGCAAATGACTTGCTTGCATTAAAGAAGCAATTGGCCCAGGCCTCCCCCAGTTCCTCATACCGGGATATTCCGCGGAGGAATTTCGTTCCTAACAATGTTTCACAAAGGCCGCGCTTACCCGCAACCGCTCCGCGGTTGGCACTTGAGGCTCCTCCGGTCAACGCTCTGGCCGAAATCGAAGAAGAAGAGCAGTATTATGAAGAACCTTCGTCTCAGGGCGAAGATGATCAAGATGTCGGTGAACCGACTGGCGACTCTACTATCGGGTATATGGAATTTGATGAGGAAGAATCTGATGAAGAAGAGGGTACCCAGGGATATGCAAGCGGACAGTCATACGCTGTTTTTACTCGCTCGCAAGGAAAAGAAGCGGAAGTTGCTGCCCATGTCCAGCAGGAGAAGGCCGTGTCAAACGCGCCTCCGATCATTGCTAAAAGAGGTAATCCTCTTCCTACTCAACTCCCTGGCAAATCTTTTACAAGGAAATCCTTTCCCCCCATCTCTCCTCCAAATCAGTCCTCTCATGTTCCTACCAAGACCAGTAATCCTATTCCACCATCGCGAAGTGAGGGACTCATTCCTTCACCAACGCAACCCTTGGCCATTTGATATCATAGATCATGCAAAAAAGACCAAGATCCAAATGTCTGAAGCTGAGTATCTTCAGTCAAATCCCGAACAACTTGTAAGATTGACCAAGTATATTCAAAGTCAAGCTGTTGTATCTAATCAGGTTTCCCCAAAAGGAATCCTTTCCACTCCCCCTGAATCCCACATAAATGTTGCTTCAACATCGGCATCAGGCAAGATAGAGCCTTTCTATCTCTCCCTCCTAATCAATGGACACAAGCTGAGTAACTGCATAATTGATTCCGGGGCTTCTGATAACGTCATGCCGGCAAAAGTCACCCATGCTCTGGGCCTCACTCTTACCAAGCCTTTCGGCAGATGTTATTCCTTGGAAACCAAGCAGGTTCCGTTGATTGGCCAAATCAAAGACGCGCAATTTGCATTTGCGGCATTCCCAGATAAAAGAGTAAAGATGACAGTCCTCGTTGCTGACATTCCGGCAGCCTATGGAATTTTGCTGGGAAGAAGTTTTTGCAGCGAAGTTGGTGGAGAAATTCATATGGACTGGTCTAAAGCTAGAATTCCCGTCAAAGGCGTAATGCAGACTTTGGAGCCGGAATCACAAAAGAAGTACTTGGTTACTAGCTCTGAGGACCCCAAAGCTCAAATCCTTTTTGAATCATCAGGGATGGGGAACTATTTCTTGTCTACCGAGTCCGATAAAATGGTTGTTCTCGTTCAAGAAGGAGATCTTAACAAGATCTGGACCTTGCAGTTCGATGGCAGCTGCGCAACCAGCGGATGTGGCGCCGGAGCCGTGCTAATATCTCCCGAGGAAGAAGTCATTCCTCTCTCTTTCAAGTTGCAGTTTTTTAACACAAATAATACTGCTGAGTATGAATCTTTGTTACTTGGCATGCAAGCCACAAAAGAAAGAGGGATTAAAAATCTAAAGTACAAGGTGATGCAGAGCTAGTTGTAAACCAAGTCAAAAGGATTTACCAAGTGAAGAATGAAAGGCTCAGGCATTACCGTAATGCGGTATGGGACAACATTGAAGAGTTTGATGCTTTTTCATTGAATCCATTCCAAGAGCCCAAAATGACATGGCCGATTCATTGGCCATTGCTTCAAAGCATCCCTCATGCTTCCTCACCCAGGTTTGAAAACAAACAAATACACCATTGAGGTGGTTTTCCGCCCGAGCGTGCCAGACAATTCTCAGCATTGGCAGGTGTTCAACGATGATAATCAACTCATTGCCTTTCTAGAGAAGGCGGAAAATTTTAAAGAATTGCACTTTGAAGGATCTACTTCCACTTGCCGTGAATCAGTCACCAATCAAGGCGATGAATCTGAAGGGAACGATGGCATATGTCAGCTCAAAGGAAATAAAATCCCAAAGGGCCTGGTTTCTCTGGAGCGGTTGTTCGACAGGCATGACCGTTTTGTGAAAAAGAAGAGGCGAGATGACCCTGACTCATCCCCAGAAACCGAACCGGTCAATATAGGTTCGATAGAGCACCCGCAATTTGTGAACATTGGCAAATGTTGCACGCCTGAGGAGAAACGGAAATTTGTCAAGTTGCTAAAAAAATATATGGACGTGTTGGCATGGTCCTATGCCGATCTAAAGTCTTTTAAGCCAAAGGACGTTCAGCATGACATCCCGTTGAAAGAAGATGTCAAAGCCTTTCGCCAGAAGCAGAGGCACTATAATCCTAAGATCTCGGGGACTATCCAGCCGAAATTCAGAAGATGCTGGATGCGAGAATCATCTTTCCTATCCATCACAGTACTTGGGTAGCAAATATTGTGCCAGTGCGCAAGAAAAATGGTGAGATACGCATATGCGTAGACTTTCGCAATTTGAATCAGGCTTCCTTGAAAGACAACTACCCACTTCCGATAATGGATCAAGTTCTGCAAGCAGTAACTGGATCAGAGATGCTGTCCATGCTTGATGGTTTTTCAGGCTATAATCAGATTGAAGTTTCACCTGAAGATCAATTTAAAACAACATTCACTACTCCCTGGGGTACATTTGCCTACAGCAGGATGCCTTTTGGCCTAACTAATGTTGGCGCCACTTTTCAGCGGGCCATGGATTTCGCATTCAAAGGTATGATGGGGAAAGTCATTGTGGTTTATCTAGATGACTTAACCGTGTTCTCTAAACAACGAAATGATCATTGTGATCATTTGGAGCAAGTATTGGCCAGGTGCCGAGAACATGGGATTTCCCTAAATCCAAAAAAAGTCTGTTTTTGGAGTCACGGAAGGAAAGTTGCTAGGGCATGTGGTTAGCAAAGAAGGAACAAAGATAGATACCGAAAGAGTTAAGGCTATTCAAAGCCTTACTCTACCTACAAGCAAGACTGGTGTTCATTCTTTCTTCGGAAAGGTGAACTTTCTCAGACGTTTTGTTCCTGACTTTGCTGAGAAGACTCGTCACATATTGAACATGATGAAGGGGTCACCAACTTTCAGATGGAGCGAAGAGGGGAAAAGGTCATTTGAAGAAATAAAAGCTTCCGTTGCTCATGCACCAGTCCTGGTATGTCCCGATTTCTCCAAGGACTTCATCATGTATAGTTACGCATCTGAGCATACTGTGTCCGCAATATTGATGCAAAAGAATTCGGAGGATGTTGAATCTCCGATTGCGTTCATGAGTTCTCCCCTCAAGCCTCACGAACTAAAAATGACTCAATTGGAAAAGCATGCCTTTGCCGTTGTCAAAGCAGTGAAGAATTTCAGGTATTACATTCTAAACTCGCATACGGTGGTGCTGGTCCCTGACACGGCGGTGAAATCAATTCTAACTCAGCAGGAGTTAGGAAGCTTGCGAGGAAATTGGATCGCAAAGGTCCAGGAGTATGACCTGGATATTAAACCAACCAAGCTGGTGAGGGGCAAGGGCCTGTGTCAGCTTATGGCTGAAAACAAAGATTCAGAAAACCCTGATGAAAGGGGTGACTACACCGATGAAGCACAGAACCGGCTGGAAAAACCCGATTCGCTGCCTCTGGTCCTATTTGTTGCGACTAGTGATGAATGGTATTCCAATATCACTTTCTTCCTCACCTACGGCGAATGCCCAATGCACCTAACTGCAAAGGAGAAGCGCACTATAAAGCTCAGAGCAGCTAAATATGTCATCTGGGATGACGGTTTATATAAACGTGGGATAGATGGCATCTTTTTGCGATGTGTTGACAAACCTCAGCAGGTAAAACTACTGGAAAGTTTTCACAATTCAGCCTGTGGGGGGCATTTCTCTTCCTCCGTGACAGCACACAAGATCATTCGAGCCAGGTACTATTGGCCGACGCTCTTCCAAGATACAGCCACCTGGGTGGCAAAGTGTGAACCTTGCCAGCAATTCGTCGGCAAGCCCAAGTTGGCTGCTTTTCCCCTTAGGCCTGTCATTATCAACGAACCATTCAGGCAATGGGGAATTGATTTTATTGGTGCACTCAATCCTCAATCGAGTGCCGGACATAGCTATGTCCTTACAGCAACGGATTACTTCACCAAGTGGGTGGAAGCCATACCTGTCAAGCATGCCACTTCTGAGGTGGTTTGCAATTTCATTAAAGAAAATATCATTGTCAGGTTTGGCGTTCCAAACAAAATCGTTGCTGATAATGCTTCTAACTTCTCCTCACGGGAAGTTATTAGTTTTTGCTATGAATATGGGATAACTTTGGCTCATGCCTCAGATTATTACCCCTCAGGGAAATGGTCAGGCAGAATCCAGTAACAAGAACTTGGTGACCATCATACGGAAGTTAGTGGATGAGAATCAACGGATGTGGCACAAGTCTTTGTACGACGCTTTGTGGGCCGATCGTATTACTCCCAAGAGGTCTCTCGGCATGTCACCTTTTCAAGTGTTATATGGCACTGATGCCGAGCTTCCCATTTCTGTGAACTTCCTGCTCTGCGCTTGGCACGAGCTATCGAAGATGAAACTTTCCAAATTCTCTAGAAAAGAGGATCATGTATCTGGCGTAACTTGAAGAAAAGAGAGTAAGGGTGGTCGACAGGATCACCGAACATCAAAATCAAGTTAAGAGACTATTCGATAAAAAGAAAAAAGAGGGATTTTCAAGTGGGAGATCTCGTCCTTTTGTGGGACAAGCGAAGAGAGCCAAAGGGCATGCACGGAAAGTTTGATTCCCTGTGGAGAGGGCCCTTCAAGATCAAGCAGCTCAATGGAGAGAATAGCTTCTATCTCTCATATCTGGATGGAACCGAGCTCCCGCTTCCTTATAGCGGGCAACATCTGAAAATTTTCAAGAAGTAGAGCTTGCTCTCTTCTTTGTACAGTTTTCTTTAGTTGTGTGTTTGTTTTCGTCGTGTGTTTGCTTTCGGTTTGTTGTGTGTTCCTTTTTCTCTCCCTCCGGTCGCCCTTGTTTTTGACTCTGTTACCCAATGGATAGGCACATGAGATCTGGGATTCTCTACCCCGAGTTTGCTCAGGGATAGTCCCCAGAAAGAGCCAGCTGTTATCCCGTAAAATTGACAAGGGCAATTTTACCGATAACCATACCGAAAATTTTGTTTCGATCCCTCGTTAGGGATCCCTTGCGTTCGAAACGTTGCAAAATCCCTTCCCGGGAAATCTGGTTTTTCGAACTTAGTCTTTTTGGTCTTTTTTGGCTGGGCGCATGGAATTACTATGTAACACCAACTTTTGGTGCGCCCCCTTTAAAGCCTTTGGCGCATATTTTTCAGTGTCAACACACCTTTTGGTGCGCCTTGTATGTTGAGTCTTCTCTGCGTGCGCCAAGGCGCATGCGCCTTCATGTTAGCACAACTTTTGTTGCGCCACTTTTCGGTGCGCCAAAGGGCGCACATAATCTCATGACAACACAACTTTTGGTGCGCCAAAGGCGCGCTTAGTTTCATGCTGGCAAATGCTTTGGTGCGCCAAAGGGCGCATACTTTCCTATGTCGACAGTAATTTTCATGCGCCCTTTATAAAGTTGGTGGCGCATTTATGACTAGCTCACCTATATATATATGCATTTGCGCGCCCACAAATGTCATTTTCACCAGACACAAAGCACGTGATTTCTTTTCTCTGAGCCTGTCAGCCCCTGCCTTGTCGTTTTCAGCACGTTGTGGACCCGTTTGCAAGATTCTCACTATTTATCCGGGTAAGTGTTCTTGTCTCTTCCATGTGATTTGCTTTCTGGTTCTTTGTGCTTGCTTGTGTGCTGGTTTTAGTTTGTTTTGGTTTGGGTTTTTGAAATGCAAAATGTTGATCTAGCCTCCTCCCCTTTGCTATCTTCCCATATTTTCCTCCCCCTCTTTCCGATCTGCTGGGTAGAGGAACTTATCTAAAAACATGGTTTTATTTCCCTTTAAATTAAACCATTTCATTACCCAAGTAACCTTTCAAAAGAAAAAAAGAGAAAGAGAATCTGAACCATGTAAAAGACCCCTCTCGAGGTTTTTCCCTTTGGCGCGCGGCGCATCTTCGCCCTGCAACATAAATAAAAACAGTTGCGCCCCTTTGGCGCATCTCATCACCCCCTGCAACATGACTAAAATCTGCACAATGGCGCACCAATGGCGCATCATCCATCTTGCGCTCTCCATATGCTGCAAACACTAGTCTTGCGCCCTCTATGGCGCACCAAGCTTCCTTGTTGCATCACATAAACATGCGCCTTTGGCGCACCCAAAGCATCTCATCGCACACACCGCATTTATTCGCTAAGCAAGTACAAGGCTTTGAAAGCGCAGCGCATTCTTCCTTACAAGAAAATCATGTTGTTGTGTAAACCCTCCATGTGCGCGCGCCATGTTCCCTTTGGCGCACGAAAAAGTTTCTGTTACACAAACCATACATGCGCCAAAGGGCGCACCAAATCCCAATGCAACATGAAAAATCTATGCGCCTTTGGCGCATCCTGTCTCCGTGCAACACGATGTTTTCATGCGCCCTTTTGTAAAATGCACCCTGCAGTTTTCATGCGCCATGCGCCTTTGGCGCCAGTTTAACCCTTGCAACACCCTTTCCCCGTGCGCCTTACCTATTTAGCCCTGTAAGCTGCAGCTTTCATGCGCCATGCGCCCTGAGCCTCAAAATAACTAACTCTTTCTTCTGTTAACACTTCAATGGAAAATCAAATGGCTAATACAACCTTTTTGGATTGGGTCTCGCTTCTTCTTCATGCAGATCAGCAAATAAACTTGGAAGAACATATGTCAACATCCAGCAAGAAGACCTACCAAATCCAAAGGAAAGGCCAAACTTACAGAAGAAGAGATGAAATATAAATATCAAAGGGTCAGAATGCCCGAGTCCCAGGCCGAGTGTAGCATGGACGTCAGAGACTCAGAATTGGGACATATTGATATGGAGGAATTCTGGGCTAGAACTCAGAAAGTCACAAGGAGTCCATGGATGGACAAACTGATAGGCAGTGCCCTGCACTTCACCGGTGGAATCCCAGTCAGCGCCGTCAACAATGAATTCTTGATGGTGATTGCCCAATGTTACAACAAAGACACAAGGTGTGTCGTAAACAGCAAGGGCGAGGTAGTCATTAACCTCACTTCCGTCACTTTGAGGGAATACTCGCATACCTCACCACCGGCACTTTGTGGCCGTCAGTCAAGCAGATTGCATTAAGGCATGGGATGACAATGCAGATCAGTGTATGCAACTAATGAATGAGGTTTACTTGAAAAACAAAAAGGTAGTAACCCGGTGGCCCCAAATCATCCACCGCAGCGACTTCTCAGAGGAGCTCAGTGACACCATTACGTTCTGAGGTAGGGGTCTTCGGGCTTTCTGATGCCCATTATTTCCATAAATGGATGTTGCGGTACTTAGAGACCATGAACAAGAATATGCCTGATCAGCGCTTTTGCTGGGGAGAAATTATAAGCAGCACAATCTCTGAGCAGCTACAACAATTTAGCACAACGGGGACATTCCATATGAACTCCTACGTGGTCTACGCTGCAGCATCAGAGAGGGACTATCCAGGCCTGACGCGGAGTGGAGTTTGGCCTCAGGTCAAGATATACGAGTACTACCCGAATTGAGGCTGGAGAATAGCATCTCCCAATTCACAAAAATTAACGATGTGTTTTTCTATCACATCATCTACCTATTGAGGCCGAATATGACTTATGGTCGCACGACCAAAAGCATAGTAGCAGCCACTGAGAAATGGGGGGCCTTGTTCACCCAGTTTCCCACATTCACCTATCTAAGGGCTGCCAACTTTTTAGGAGAGCCAACCAGGCTACCGAGGTATGCTTGGACCTAAACTGATTCTGTTGGAGCTGTCAAGGCAGCTGATCACATACCACGAGAAATGCCTGAAAAGAAAGAAGGGTGGAACTCCTTTCCCCCTCACAGTGGGCCGATATACATGCTCTACCCACCACAAGGCGAAGGAAATGTTCGCAGAGCTGGAGTTACTCAATTTAAGACATGATTTCCCAGCCAGGCCTACCTTCGACCCAAGGAGCTGTCTGCCAAGGGCGAAACTTGATCCAATCCACGTCCCTCAGATCGAGGACATTTACATTGACGTCATCCATGAGGTGGAGCTCAGGAGAAAGGATCATTCTCGCCTAGCATTGGCAGAAATCATCCAATACGGGATAGCCATTGTCCCCAAAGGCTTCCAAACTACGGAAGATGAAATAGACAAGGTATATACTGACACAGATGGGGACAATTGGCCCTTTCCGGCCATTGATAGAACTAAGGCCCCTCAGACAATTGAGGAGAGGGTCAAGGAGACTCTGCGTAGGACAGAGCATTGGTGCCGGATGAACGGACTAATCTACCTCGGGGTTGATTTCACAACCTCCCCATTGGGCAACGCACCTCCACGATCCAAAAAGCAGCCTAAAGGCAAGGGCAAAGGCGTAGAAGGTGAATCCAGCACCATTCAGGAAGAAGCCCCTGAGAGTCCTCCTTCCGCGGCACCCGAGCAGGTAATAACTCTGGTCACACCAGAGAAAGAAGCAGAAGAGGATATTCCCATTGGCCCATCCACTCAGGATGTCGGCATTGCTACAACAACCGAGGTCCCTTCCCTATCCTTTCTTTTCTTCTTCTCTTCCTTCCTCCTCGAGCGACTCAAGCGACCATCCCTTTGGTCGTGTCCTCTCCCCCTTCTTCTTCTACTGTTCCCCTCGCCTCTCGTCTATCTTCTCTTCCCTCGCTGATCTGTCCTCCTCCATTTCTTCCCTCATCTCCGAGCTCCCTTCCCTTCCTATGTCTTCCACTGCTGCAGTTTCCCTTCCTTCCGTGGGCACTTCTTCGGCTATTCTCTCAATGCCGCCACCACGTGTCTCCACGTTTTTCCCCTCTACTACTGCAGCTGCCCCCTCCTCTGTTTCCGGTCCTTCTACCATGGGTCCAGCTTGGATCTCTCAGCAGCTAAGTCAGCAAAAGAGGAAAGTTCCCATCGCTCCGATGGACTTTTCCGTGATCCCATCTAAGGGGGCGAAGAAGCAGAAGCCTGTCACGCGCTTCTCTCAAAGTGCTGTAGGAGAGAGAGTTATGGAAATCGCATACCCCAATCCCCTCAAAGAGAAAAAGGATCTGTCTCCGACAGATTTTACTGTGACCCAAGTCACAATGGGGACATCTTCCGAAAGTCTTCAAGGGGAGGCTCTTTCTGCAGTTGACGCCCTCAGCAAGAAGCTTAAAGAGATAAAGGAAGAGAAAAGGCAACTGAAGGAGCAAAACAAATATCTGCTCCAAGCCTTACAGAAGATGGGTAGTGCGCCTCCCACAACTGCCGCCGAGACTTCTGAGCTTCTCAGCCAGGAGAAAATTAATGAGTATGCCAAGATCGGCGAGCAGGGTATGGCCGTTTCCGCTTGGAGGAGCCAAATCCTCAAAGACAGTGAAAAAGTGATCGCCGAGTTCTCCGACTTGTACCTGAACATCAGTAAGGTGAATAAAGAGCTCCAAGCGTTAGCAGGGCCCATATCAGAAGAGCTGGAACATGCCAGATTGCAGCACGAGACCTTCCAACAAATGTTCGACTGT
This sequence comes from Taxus wallichiana var. yunnanensis, assembly GCA_018340775.1. Classification (NCBI taxonomy): domain Eukaryota; kingdom Viridiplantae; phylum Streptophyta; class Pinopsida; order Cupressales; family Taxaceae; genus Taxus; species Taxus wallichiana. Next base: position 1,328,530 of record CM031239.1, read on the forward strand.
TCAGTCAAAGATCTGGTCAAGTTCGGCGTCTTCGGCCATCCAAGGGCCCTCAACAAAATCATGTCCACTCTGGACTACCGGGTGGATCAGCTAGAATTTATTCTAGAAAAGATTGACAAAGTCAAGGAAGAAGCCCTGGATGCGATGCACCAAATGGAACGAATTGTTCTTAATATGTCGCCAGGGTTACTTACTCCTTCCTTCACTTTAAGGAAAGCTGATGAAACCACCCGGATCTTCAAGGAGATCGCTTCTCAAGGAACGGGGCCAGAGGTCACATTTGACACAGAATCTATCAACAACCTGTTGGCTTGTAGGGACTTCATCGGGTTCCTCATTGAGGCGGAAAAGGACTATTCCAAACTCCCAGAGAAGCTCATAGATGAGCGGGAGACTTGTGAGGCGATAAGTGATAGGCACAAGGATCCTTCCCAGGATCAACTAGGGCCAATAATCAACAAGTTCATGGAATACCGCTCTCGCCCATATCTCGTCACCGAGGAGCAACAAAAAAGCCACCACCCCCTTTCGGCCGCAGGATGATGATGATGAATAGCTGACTTCTTCTTCTTCTTCTTCTTCTTCTTCTTCTTCTCTTTCTCTTCTCCGTCTTTCTTTTTGGAAATATCTGGAGTATGTTGATACAAATGATGACATCATCCATGTTGCATCATGGGATGATGTCATCCATCAAGTTGTAAAAAGTCAACATGACTTTTAGATATTTTGTAAATATCTTTGTAAATAGTTGTTGGCTCCTTTTTGGCCTTCTTTTCTCTCCTTCTTCTATATATACCCCAATACTTGTTGTATTGTGGGATGGATGAATATCTTTCAGATGAAAAATAGAAGTGAAGAAAAAAGACTTTGAGCTTTCTTATGTGAAAAAGAAAACAATCTAATACAAATATTGAGACTTTGTGGCCGAATAGTTGTGTTATGCATCGAGACCTTTCTTATGTTAGATCTGTATGTGTTTATTCTGTTAGATTCATATCTACTTTTTTGTCATTCATCATCGTATTGCTTTGCTTTATTGCTTTATGCAAGTAGGTTTGCTCTGTTTCATACTACCAATCCCAAAACATAAATCTTCCTTTCTGCTTTGGAATTCATTTCTTTTCTTCCTTCGGACCTGCTCTTTCTTCATCAAGCGGGAGCTATCACCTTGCCTCCTATTAAACCTCACTCTGGGTTTGATTCCACCCGCGCTATACCTTCTTGGTACAAAGAAAATGACTTCTGTAACTTCCACCGCGTGAAGGGACATAGTCACGAAAACTGCAAGATGTTGAAAAATATAGTGCAGGAAATGGTTGATGTAGGGGATATAACCCTCGATAATCCTAATGCCCCTACTAACCAAAATTTGAAAATCTTCAACAAACCATTCCCAAACCACTCATCTAATAGTAACATAAACCAAGATATCTTAGCCGAGGAGAGTGTTCATGAAATCCATGTAGTTTTCGACTCCCAACCAAAAGCTTCTATCGAGGAAATTCTGAATCAAGCCTCGTCACTAACACAGGGAGCCGCACCCCTTCACCACCATCAAGACAAAATGATAATCTTGCCATTCCTTTACCCATAAAGGAATTAACCGCCCAGAGTTCTCTTCTCACGAATGAGTCTTCTTACACCACACATCCTGCTAGATTGTGAGCTGATGTTATCTAACTTATCTATTTCCCAAACATCTCCTTCCATCACTCTTGCTGTAAAGAAGAAGGCTCGCCACTATTTCTGTCATCCTTAGAAGAGAAACCTCTCGAACCGACATCACCAAACTCCTTAATCATGACAGATCCCCTCAAACATGCTCTCCTACCTATTAGTTCTTCATCACCTAAATCTTTTCAGCGACCGGTTGACCTCTTAACACCCATTGATACAATGACTTATTTACCCCCTGTATCACACCCATAGTGGACCGGAATCACAACCCACCTCTCTTCCATATCAAAGTTCCTATTCACATGTGAAGATTGTCATCCCTCAGAAGATAGACGAGTCCTATGGGAGCGTTTGAGTACACCATGCTCTACTCAAATGCAGATGACCGATCCAGACACCTCTACCATATACCCGAGGTATTTACAAAAGCTCAAAATGCCTATGTCCTCATCTTCACCCCCTCATCTCTACCAAATACCTCATCCACCTCTATTAACCTAACCAAACCTTCCCCTACACTTGGGACGTCACTAATACCTAGCCTGACACACCCACCTAAATGGTTAGATTTATCCAAAAATAAAGCCGTCAATTCACCTAGGAGACAAACCCAATCTCCTCAACTCTAATCTATGCCTCTGTCACAACTAAAACCATCACCGTCACACCTACCTTCTATATTGGGACCTCACCCTCCACCTTGCCTCAATACATCATACCTCCTATGTTTTCTTTAAAACGACTGCACCTTCCTGCACCCATACGAGATCCATGGGTGTATCAACACTGTCACCCCAAATAGCCGGTCCACCTACCAACCTAAACAAACTTGATCGTCAAATTATTGTTTTACAGATCACTCCTCTTTCCCCGTGGTTGTTTCCTGCCACCACGTCATCTGTGGCCTCATCATCTAACCAGCTAAACATGACTTTTGTGCCAAAGAAGCCACGTTTAGTTAAATCCAATTATCAAAACCCCTTGTTTAAACCACCACCCGTGCATTTAACCAACCATACCCAACCATTACCAAAACCCACCTAATCAATAGCCTCATCTTCCTCTGACTTTGACCCGCTCAAAATATCTTACGCCAAGATCCTTGATATGTTGGTGGAGAATGCGACCATTTCCCTACCCCCACTTAGACCCTATGATCCATATAAACCTCGACCTATAGATTATGATGAGTCTAAAATTTGCGCTTACCACCACACACCAGGACATGATGTAGAGGGATGTAAAGCTTTGAAAGCCATCCTTTGTCAGTCACCTCTCTCGGATAGAAAGGTTAAGAAAGACAACTTACGAAGGGAAAAACCTTTAGCTTCAATCCCCTCTCCTATACCACCTGTCCCCGCCTCACCAAAATCTATCATTATTGCAACCCCACCTCTCAAAGACAATGACTTATCCCTACCATCTTCCTCCTCTCGTGTTCACGAGATCAACATGATTAGTATTGCTACTCGAGGGCAGAAAAACAATGGGAAAGCTAAAGAAAGCACAACTGCAGCCTCTCTTCCTCCGTCCACCATCCTAATCACACCACTACCTAAAGTGGTTATTTGTGGACCTGCCTACCCCATCTCTGATGGAGTTTCCCACCGTACCATGATCAAACAACTTCACCAATCACCTGTAAAAATGACACTGTATGATCTCATTCAAACCTCTGAATCTCATCGACAAGCTCTTGTTGAAATCCTTCAAGGGATAGAGGTCTTACCTAACGAAACCTTGCCTATTGCCTCCATCTTAACACCCAACCACATTGCTTCTCTCACCAAACAAACTACCACTTCCATCCCTGTACACAAGCCAAGTTCTGCCGCAGGTTTCTCCGAAGACAAAATTATCGACTTTGGTACAGAAGATCCTGACCCCACTCTTTTTATCTCGGCTTACGTCCGGGACATCCGAGTACATCATGTTATGATCGACGGGGGTGCTAGCTTAAACATCATCTCTTCCAAAGTCTTCCAACAAATGAATATCCCTTCTAAATGCCGTGTGTGCCAACCCCACCATGTTGCGTTCATTCAATGATGCTATTACTTCTACCTTAGGCACCGTGATCCTTAACATTCGTGTAGGGCCACATACTTTACCTGAACTCTTCTATGTCCTTGAGGGAGAATTCTAATACAACATGTTGTTAGGCTGCCCTTGGATCCGGGCTATGGGATGCGTTCCCTCCACCTTACATAGATGCATAAAATTTGAGTATGAGGGGAAGTCCTACACCATAAAAGTTGACGCTCCCCCCTTCAAAACCTGCAATATGTTATATCACCCTAATGATGTGCTTGTACCAGTCAAGACACCCATTCATCCAACCCCACCATCTACTTCGACCATACCCCAACCATCTACTTCGACCACACCTCAACCATCCACCTCAACCGCACCTACACCTTCAACCAATGAAACCGCCACCGCAAATACCACTTCCTTCCCCGCGAACAACATCCCAACCTCAGATCCTTTGGTAGATGTTTTTCAACACCTTACGCTGGGGGAGTATCACCTATATAACATTAGCACTTTCCATACCCCACAGGAGTATGGACAATTACATGCGCATCCTACCTACGACCGTCGTGTGGGGGAAGTAATCTCCTACGGACCACCTAATTGCCGCACCAACCTAACATATGGGGTGTAGATACATCCTCTACACCCCCGAACCTCCCCTTGGTGTGGTTCCCTTCCAATCTAATTTTCAATATCTAACTAATCGTCATTTCGCCCTCACCTTCCTGACGCGTTGTGCTTGGAAGGGCTTTAGTTTCGGTCTTTATGAACAAGGCCGACATACGATCATTCCCATGACTACATGCAAACACAAAGATCGTCATGGTCTTGGATTCTCTAAACCACCTACACCGAAAACACCGCATAGCCATTATATCCGGGAAGGCAGCGAAGTCACCCCTTCCGAACCATCATCACCCATTTTTCCATCGTCACCCACAGAGTCGATAGACCCGGAATCTATCCCTCCTACCTTTTTTTTTCATAAACGCTATCTTCCTGGGTCCTCTCACTTATCAACATGATAATGAAGACCCATCTTCTCTTCCCCTTCTGTATCCAGACATGATCGAAGAAGACTCACCTTTAATTAATGTTGTTGAGTGTCAGGATGATGACTCCATCCTCACTTACCTTGGTGCGGACGACTCTTATATTCAATGCACCTTACCATCTGATACTCAAACCATGTTGAATGAGTCGACTATAGAAATCAACATCCACACGATGGACGATCCTCACATTGTGAAGATTGGACAATCTCTTAACACATCAGAACAAACTACCTTCACTACCTTCCTCCGTGCCCACAACCAAGCTTTCGCTTGGTCCTACGCTGACATGCCAGGAATCGATCCTGACATTGCTGTCCATAACATTACTCTGAAACCCGACTCCAAACCAGTTAAACGAAACTAAGATGAATGCATCCACGCATTGCCCTCTTGGTCAAAGAAGAGCTTCAACGACTCCTTTATGTTTCATTCATCTTACCTATTGACTATCCTCAATGGATTTCTAACATCGTACCTATCACTAAAGCAACGGGTGGACTTCGGATATGTACGGATTTCTAGGACCTTAACCTCACTTTCCCAAAAGATGACTTCCCCCTACCAAGTATTGATCAACTTGTTGATCTCACTGCAGGCCATGAGATGCTTTCTCTCATGGATGGCTTCTCGGGATACTGATCAAATTTTGGTAGCCCCGGCCGATCAACATAAAACCACCTTCATAACTCCTTGGGGAACCTTCTATATCGTGTCATGTCATGTTGTTTGGCCTTAAGAATGCTTTGGTGTGACTTATCGGTGGGCTATGACTTACATTTTCATGACATTATGCACACTATCCTTGAGGATTATGTCGATGATCTTCTTGGAAAATCTAAACATCATGCAGATGAACATCTCGATGTTTTAGCCATTATTTTCGATCTTGTTACAATATCAGCAATGTGTTCGTCTTGAACCAAAGAAATGTGTCTTTGGTGTCCTTTTGGGAAAACTCCTTGGTTTTATCATTCTCTTTGCGTGGCATCGAGGTCAATCCAGCTAAAGTCAAAGCTATCCTAGAAATTCCCCCACCCACTAACCTCAAACAATTGCGTAGTTTGCAGGGAAAACTCCAATCTATCTAGCGTTTCATCTCACAACTCTCGGATCGATGTCAACCTTTTCATCATCTCCTTAAAAAGGACATTGTCTTTCAATGGAGCGAAGAGTGCCACCAAGCCTTTGAGGCTCTTAAAGCCTATCTCTTACAGCCACCCGTGCTTATCCCACCTCAGGACGATCGCCCTTTCTACCTTTACCTTTCACCACCGACCATGTTGTAGGAGCCATGCTCGCACATCATGACTCCGAGCATCGAGAACAAGCCGTTTATTACATAAGTCGTACTCTTGTGGATTACGAGACTAGGTATACACATGTAGAAAAGTTGTGCCTAGCCCTATCATTCGTGGCCACCAAACTCCGACACTACCTCCTGAATCACAAAACTTTTGTCATCACCAACGCAACCCCATCCATTATATGTACGCCAAACCTCATCTAAACCAACGCATCGCCCGATGGCTTATGCTCCTCGCCGACCTCGACCTTGAGTTTGTACACCATAAATCAGTCAAAGGACAAACTATCACAGACCAACTCGCGGAAGCCCCTTTACCTAGGGAACAATTTACCAATTTTACTTTTCCCTGACGAACTCATCGCCACTCTTTCACTCAGTGAGGAGTCGTATCCAATGACCCTCTTCTTGATGGATCCAAATGCCGGCGGGCGGAGGGGGGCGGCGTTGTTCTCATTCCTCTGGACGCTTTGAACCTATGCCTCTTTCATTTCGGCTCGATTTCCCTGCACTAATAATACAACGGAATACGAGGCTCTTGTTTTGGGTCTCCAGGTTGCGTTACACTTAGGTGTAAAATCTATTAACATTTTCGGTGACTCTCAACTGGTAGTCAATCAAGTTACGGGCATCTATCAATGTAAAAATGAGGAACTTCAAAAGTACAAACATTACGTGGAGTCACTTTTGACCTTATTTACTCATTATTCTATCCAAACCATTCCCCGCTCAACTAATAAATTTGCGGATACTATGGCTTGCTTGGCCTCACAAATTCCTGCCTCACCAACTGACTCTGACATATTTGTCTTGGTCCAACAACTCTTTGCCCCATCTTACTCAGTCCCAGATGTTTGTATGGTAAATAATGTATCTGCTAATTCGTAGGATACCTGGTATCACCAATTTTACGACTACCTTACAACCTCTGTTCTCCCACCTGACCTTACTAGTAATGGAAAACATGCTTTTCTTAAAAGTGTTTCTCGTTATGTCATCATGGGGGGACTCCTCTATAAATGTGGCTTTGATGGCATCCTCCTTCGATGTCTAACCGGCGCGGAGGTCACCTATACCATCCAACAAGTCCATGATGGCATTTGTGGTGGACATTTTAGTGGCCTTGCCGTGGCCAAATGGATCCTTCGCCTAGGCTATTATTGGCCTACTCTTAATAACAACTGCTACGAATATGTTAAGCGTTGTATTATGTGTCAACAACATGCCAACCTTCAACATACCCCTAGCCATCCGCTACAGGTCGCACGAGATCTTTGGCCTTTCTCACAATGGGGTTTAGACCTTATTGGTGAGATTCACCCGCCCTCTTCGCAACGTCACCGTTGGATAATCACAGTAACCGAATATTACACTAAATGGGTGGAGGCCATTCCACTCATTTCAACCAAAAAAGAAAAAATCGTAGACTTCATTAACCATCACATTATCATGTCATTTTTGGTGTTCCTCATGCTTTGATAACGAGATAATGGAAAATCTTTCAAAAATAAGTTGTTACAAGACCTTTGTGACAACTTTGGTATCAAACTTAGTTTCTCATCACCTTACTATCCTCAAGCAAATGGTCAAGCCGAATCTTCTAACAAAACCCTAACCAAAATTCTCATGAAAGTTGGTTAACGATTCTGGAAGTAATTGGCCTGATCACATCCCCTTTGCCCTTTGGGCTTATCGTACCAGCATTCATACTTCCACTAATGCCACCCCATTTTCTTTGGTATATGGTACCGAGGCTGTCTTGCCTCTCGAAATACAAATACCCTCCCTAAGAATATCTCTCCAGGATATTCTCACCAATGATGATTTCCGCCAAGAGCGGTTAGCCCAATTGGAGTTTCTTGACGAGCGTCGTCTTACAGCTCTTGACCACCTTCAAATCTATCAAAAGCGCATCAAGCGTGCTTATGATAAGTGACTTCATGAGCGTACCTTTAAGGTTGGTGATCTTGTCCTCAAAGAGAATCAACATGTAACCAAACTAGAAAAGAGCAAACGTGGAAAATTTGCTCCAAATTGGATTGGGCCTTACATTATCACTCACACTTACGGATCAGGCACTTACCATTTAGCTTCGCTCAATGGTAAGCCTGAGCCTAAACCCCTTAATGCCTTGCATCTCTGACCATTCTACTGTTGAATTTAATGTATATCACTTTTTATCTACCTTGCGCTCGTCCCTTGAGCTCATTTACCACCTCATACACTTTGTTTCATGCATCTCAAAATAGAATCAAGCTCACGTGGTTTGGTCATCACCTCCTCTTAAAGATGCCTCCCCCTTTTTAGTCTGGTCCATGACTTAAAAGTATCAAAATAACACGTTCTCAATTATACAATTATGGGATATTCTTGAGTCAAACTTCCTACAAAACTAGATGCTTCATGCCAAACGGACATCTAGACCTCAAAGTTATACATAGACTGCTCCCTCGAAGGACAGCTATGTGCAAAGCCACATCTACTATTATAAATAGACTCTCCCCAAGGACAGCTATACACAAAATCCGCATCTGCTACTATAAATAGACTGCTCCCTTGAAGGACAACTATACAAAGTCAGCCTCTATCAGAAGCTTCTCGCATTGATCAGCTTCGTGAAGAGCTCAAGAACAACAACATGCATATCCCATATAGACTTCCCACATCGATCAGTCTATATTCGAAAAAAAAAAAAAAAAGCAGTATTCAAAAGCACTTTTGAGTCATGGACTTGTCTATTCAGGTTTGGTCCTCTTTCGTCAGCATAATCACCTTATAACAAGTTCTCTGCACCCCAGCTATACCATCCACCTCATCTCACCATTCTTCAAAACCACAAAACTCAAGGGACGTGACGTATATCCGATATATTGTGATTATACAACTCTTTTCACTTATCGACTTCTCACCTATGCAAGGTACCTAGGGATTCAAGTTCATCCTCCGATAATACGTGGTTTGTTTAGCTCTTTCCAACTATGGGACACTTTTCCCTCTTTTACCCGAATCTAGGATTATGTGTTGACCTTAATCAGGACACGGTTCCCTAATACTTGGATAAGCTAACCTTCGCTTCACCTATACCTACACGAATACCGCCAATACCTTACCAACACCAACAACATTACCCTACCAATATCAATATTTTTACCAACCAACAAATTGCCTAACCACAACCAAATTGCCTGAATTCACTTCTCCCTAGTCCTAAGGGAGAACTACATCGGTCTGAGGCCCCTCCTTGCTTTGTGCAATGGGCTATGTAGGCAACACTTAGGAGACATGGGGTCTCCCAAGGTTAGCTCGACCATCCCCTACCATAACCTATCATGTGTTGTAAATATAAATATTTTTGTGTATTTCTATTTGATAACATTCATCTTTATCCTTTTTCAAAACAAACATTCAAAACACAACCATTCTTATTATTATCATAACTCAAATCAACATACATATTCAATTTTATTTAGATGTTAAACAAATACATCTTCTCTATCATCGACGCACAGGTCGACATCCTTATTTATTCTTCTACCCTATGAAATTCACTTAGACCCTTGCGCCTCATCCCGAACTAGGTGATGATCGTGATCGTCGACGCCGCTCACCTGGCCTCTCCATCCTCAAAGGTGCCACTGCTATTGGTTCCTCCCACTGATCTGCCAATCTCTCCTGTAACATATGAATACGCCCTCTCGTGTGGAGGAATCTCACCTCTAGTCTCTCCACTCGTGACTCCGCAACCGCTAACAATCCCGTTGTCTCATTCACCCGCGTTTGAAGCTGGTGAACTAAACCCTGCAGGTGATCTCTCTCCGTTGTAATCACAGCTATGTCAGGATGATCGGCCCTCTCACGTGAACCTCGCAGCTCTGCTACCCACCATAATCTATAAGCCTCTGTCGCTCCTGCATCCATTACCCTGCGATCGGCTGCTATCTCTTCTGGTCCTTCTGGAGGTGTCGGCCGGGAGGCGAGAATGATGCCTCGGCGTCGATCCTCATATATGGTCTATAAGCCATGGGTATATCCTGAACAAATCCAAATTGTCACCGCACGCGATCTAGAGGAATCCTCTCGTACTCACCTGGCCTGTGCCCCGCGATCCACCTTAATCGCTCTACACCCCTCAAATCCTCAGCTATGTTCTCTGTCACCATATAGTTCCCGTAAGGCCTCAGCGGATATCCATGATCGTCACCATCTCCCACACCTGCCTATAATACTCGACGTCATCTCATGTCACGACTTACTGGGATCTCACCTCTTGCTCTGTCTGGACCCATCGCCTGAATCCCAACCTCTGCACTCCTGTCTCTCCTGACTGGATGGGTCGGCCTATTGGTCGCACACAAACAATGTGCTCATAGGCCCAATAATGTAATAAGTATGCACATCCAGGTGTAGTCTTGTGATTTCACTGCTACAAACCCATAAACCCTGTATAGCTCCGCCGGATATGCGGTGCCCATGCGAAAGTCACGCTCCTTTCTATCATTTCCCAAATAATACACATCAATGCTTTTGGAAATCTTCCCCCATCCACCCTCGGTAATGCATAATACCCCACCATTATCATTAATACCACTTTGCCCGACCTTGTTGCCTCGGGGTGTCTTGCAAACATTATACCATAAGTGAATGTCAAACCTCGTTGTGTCAAATCTCGTGTGGTTTGGACCAAATACTTGTTGTTATTGCTCCTCGCTTTGCTGGCCTGCCTACACGATAAAGCTGGTCTTCCTGTAATTGGAAGCCTCAAAATTCAAACACATCTTCCAACATCACTGTCATCTCCCCTGTTGGCAGATAGAAGGTATTCTTTTCTAGATTCCATCTCTCAATCAACGCCTGCAACATAGCATGATTGCGTGCGATTCATGAATAATAGCGGATTCCACTTAACCCCACATGGTTTATCAATGCCCACTCAGCTGGTGTTACATCCGCTCGGACTCGTGACAACAAAGCTGGCACCCTATCATTCATCCTCAACCCTGCCTGCTTCTGCATACATCAAATCAACAAACAACCATTCAATAAATCAAATCCCCAAGTGTTTTTTCTCACATTCTAGAATTTCATACAGTAACCGATATCGGTTATAGATAATCATAATCGGTTATTAACGATACTGGTTATCTCTAAATGATATCGATCCTTTATCATTATACATGCCTGCTTAAAAACACCACCTACGATAATTATTTGCTCGTTTACCCCTCTCTGTACCTACACACATACCCGAAATCCCTGCTTACCTACCCCATAACACTCATCCCACCCCAAACTCTTGCCTACTCACCTTTCTACCCATTTACCTTACCACATTCTATTTTTAACCATGCAAAATCTAATTCTAACCAAAAACAAATTATACCTCAGGGATCCAGCAGTTTGAGGTGGAACCTGTCTTCTTTCTCCTCTCTGCCCGCTGGATGCTTCTCTTTGTTCAGCCATGTTCACCACCCTCTTCAATATAACTTGCCTTTCTACCTTCTTAATCTCAGCCCACAATCACTTTACCTGTCTCTTTCCTCCTTATCACTCAATTCTACCATGCAATTACCTGTATAAGTCGTCAACAACAGTCGCATTCTCATATTTAACTTGTTGCATGACTCTAAAAATAAGAACTTAAGTTACCTCCCAAGCTTTTCTATTTTTAGAAAAACTCGTTTTGGAATAACCGATATCGGTTACCTAACCGGTATCGGTCATATATCTACCGACATCGGTTAGCTAACCGATATCGGTCACATGTCTCCTTTTGCTTAAACCTAGGCCTTTTCTTCATTTTTACAAATTTTTGGTGGCGCCCGCCTCTTTTCCCTGCATAACGACATCGTTATCAATATTTATCATCAGAATACCATCAACACATATACATATCATCAAAATTTCATCAAACATCATCTATATACATTAAATTTCAATACCATCGACAAAACACATAAGACATTCTAATATATGCATCAAATCAAACATTTTTTTACACACCATGTGAATCAATCTCATCTATATATATCATCATCAACTCAATGTCAAAATATACAAACTACCCTGCATGGGGCCTCTGTGATATAAAAATACAAAGCGGCACGCAGGCCGCTGTCTCTGTCAAAATCTACTCGGCTCGGCTCACAGGCCGATCTCTCATATACAAAATATACTCGGCTCGTAGGCCGGTATCAACTATACAAAATGTACTCGGCTCGCAGGCCGGTATATACAACAAAAATGAATAAATGAATCCTCTGTGGGCACGCAGGCCTCTATATACATACTCGGTTCGCAGACCGGTGTCTATATCCAATAACAAAAACCCATATCCACTCCCAGGATGTCTCAACTCTCTCCACCACCCTCGGCCCGTCCCCCTGCTGGTCTCTGTGCTGGCTCTCGCCTCCTCCCTGTAACCGACCCACCGGCTGTGGCTGCGCCCCCTGTGATCTCTGACTCCGGGACGTCTCGGCTCTGTGCGCTGCGTATATGGCTGATAGTCGGCCCCGGTACCATCGAGCACATCCTGATAATACCGGGCCTCCACTCTCACCTCCATATAGCGGGCCCGTGCCACCATGGCTGGTGGGGCTGGTCCCCCGACTCCTAATAGAAGTGGCCCCTGCCCTGTGGTACACCACATGCTGTGGCGGTGCACATACTTGTGCACACGCCTGTGCCTTACGTGGTGCTTGGTGCACATGTTGTGGTGCTGGTGTGCATGTGCTGAGCACGTGTACTGTGCACTGGCTAACTACCCCTGTAGCACCCCAATCTGTGCATGCGTACTGTCAGCATGCAAGCTGCCCATGTAATAGCTACACTTTGCCCAAGAGCGGTCCCTCTCCTTATAATACCACCAAATCATGGTTGTGTGGGGTTATGCTCTCTGGTGCTCTCTGACCTGCCCACCACACCAAAAATGCACCTGTCACTCCAACATCATCCACTGTATCATCCGCGGTCTCTCTGCGACCCAGACTGGGTCCAATGGCTGCGGAGCAGGTAGTGGTGCCTCTACATCATCCCTCCGGTACTGTGGGAAGGGAGGTGGCTCATCCTGTCGTAAGCCCAACTGACGTCGTACCCTCTCTAGGGGTATCCACTCATACTCCCCGGGCCTCCGTCCAGCTATCTATCCGGAGGAAGCTATACTTGGATCCGGCGTGTGTGCTCGGGCTCCTCCTCGGGGCTGATGGCCTCTGTAGGGCCTCCAAATAATATCGAGTGCCGTCAGGCCCTCTAACATGTGCCGGTAGTATGCCACATCTCACCCAGCAATCACCGCTCGTGGCTGGCCCACGACCCCCAACCACCTCTGAAATCCATACATACACTATATCGTGGCCACAGCTGCTTTGGGGCAACCCTACGGTCATATCTAGGATGATATGCTCGTAAGCCCAGCAGTGTAACAAAAATGTCGAACAGATACCAAATCACCTCATACGGCGATAACCCCAAAGCTCTCTGTATAGCTGCACCAGATACACTGGTGCCCAGGCATAGTAGGTATGCTCCTCCACCATCTCATGCAAAACTCCCATCAAAGCCCATGGGAAGTGGCCTCCCTCTGAGTCTGGGAGGGCGAAGCAGGTGATACCAATCATCATCAACACGGCAAGCCGTGTCTCCTGTCTATGCGCGCGATACATGTCGCCGTAGGCAATGCTCACGCTGTGATAGGTAAGCAATGGGGCTGCATCCCCGAATACATGCAGGATGTTGTCCATCGTTGTCTCTGCATCCACCTAGAACACTGCCTCACCTACGATCGGTAGTCTCAGGATGTGATACACATCCTCTAATGTGATAGTCATCTCTCTAGTAGGGAGATGGAAGACATTGGTTGTCGGATCCCATCTCTCGATGAGGGCAACCATCAGGTTGTGGTCCCTATCCATAACCCTATACCTCTGGACTCCACCGAGTCCAACCTCTCACATGATGGCCCACTTGCGCTGCGTCACATGTGGCCGCATCCACCCCAATAGAGGGGGCATCTGATCCCGCATCGTGAGCTGCTGGCGTGCCTGCAAAAACAACCCACTTCATCAGGCCTACCCTTTACAAAAACAACTACCTTAACCCTCTATACCCACTTACCCACCCAACCACAACCCGACTCTATAACACACATCTACACCCACCTATCTTACCCTATACATCTACGATATCCCCTTTACTTATCTCACACCCTACCAACCACCCCGATCTACTCTAGCCATCTAACTATACCCCCGCCAATTTAACACCTCCTACTTCATACACAACACATAATCTATCCTACCCGAACCAGCCCCCAACAACCCCATTCCCCCCCACCCCCATCACCTTTCCTATCAACTCTACCTCCTCCCCCTTCACCCCCAAACAAAAACAAAACTCTAACAACAAACACAAACCACAAATTTCACAAACCTAACTCCTACCCATGATGACCGGTACCGGTCACCCTCGACCACCATCGGTCCCCAAGCACATTGTATGTCTGGCCGATCGATATATGGCCGATGTCTACTAAACCAAGAAATTTCTACAAACTATTATGTGACCGATGCCGGTCGCCTAGTGACCGACATCGGTCATCATCCAATTCCGGGGCCGAACCCAAAACGGCCCGCAAAACCTCTTTTTACCTATTTCTACCCATTTACCCACAAGAAAGACCTAAAAACTTACCCACCCTGCCGTTTTGGCCTAACTAGCATACCTACCCACTCCATTTTACAAATTACCTTCATTTATTCATTATTTTATTAAATTTTGGATTCCTACCCCAAAACCCACATTCTAGTTAACTTCATTAACTTCACATAAGTAGGGGTTCAGAGCCTACCGGTATGACTACACGTCGTCGTGGTGGGATAGGTGGTGGTGGTCCAGCTCCTCCAGCACCTCCTGCTCCTCCGGGTTGTGCCATGGCTCCAAATCTCCTCAGCTGGGTCCTCAACCAATCAACCTCTGCCTCCTGATCGCTGGGGTCTACCAATCACTCACTCCTCCACTCAACTAGTGCCAACTCAGCCCACAAACTCAACAAAATCACTTCACACCTCAGACAAGACAAAATTAGGCACTCAAATTCACAAAGTGACAATGACATGCATATTTTTTCTTTTTATAGGTTTTGACCTATGACCGATACCGGTTATTTCGCGCCCTAGAATACCGGTATCGGTCTTGTAACCGATATCGGTCACACATAACCGATATCGGTTACCTACTTCCTTCACCTAACTCCCACCTTTATCCAGCAATCTCCACTTTTTCCCGCATCACCTACCCCCGGCTTTGCTGACTAGCCTTATTTGGACTTCAATCGGCACCCACTTCTGACATACCATTTGGCCACTTTTGCCTTAACTTCCACACTTCCATTTTATCGACCCACGCTTTCACTTGTCTCCTCGAACCCGACATTTTCCATCGATCTACAAGGAACCCGGTACACATCTCTTATCTACCCGGCCAGCACCCAACAGTTATCCCGAACGACTGTATCACCATCAACATAAAACCAATTGGGAGAAAGGTCCCGTAGACCCGAAAAATCAGCTAGACACCCAGGCCACAATAATCAGGGCCCATCACAGGCCGCGCGCTATTCATATGATTCCTAAGTTGGCCCCCGAGGCTCAAAGCCCAATTAAGTACCTCGACTATCTTTGACCTTAAATTACAATTTTATCCACCCATCATGTAGCCTTTTTTTGATCGAGCTCACTTTTCGTGTGTTTAGCATGATTAGGATACTTGACAATATCGATTATTTCTTTTCCTAGGCTTGACCGTGACATTTATCTCGACCAAACCAACCATTTGATGTTTGCCAGAACATACCTAAACGTTCTTGTACCTTACATCTTTATATCCCTAGCTACTTCCTATGCCTTGGATACAGGGATTATATCAACCTTGTTTGGATAAACTATTTTGCCTATGTATTGCTTGTTTGCTCTTCAAATCATGTACCACTGTCCTTTTACTACATTTCAATTAAAAACTTACCCCACCCATCTTACCATCCTCTCATCATCATTCACCTTTATCAACCCTATCCCTATTTCACGTCGCCTCAATCATGATAGATTTGAGGGGATTACCTATACCCTTAACGGGAGTAACCACTTCTTATTATTGTCGGTGCACTTTACAAGACAAGCTACACGACAAGGGGCTAATGTAGACACCAAATTTGTGTCTTACGACACCTATGTGCCCAGCATCTCATTTCGCAACCTAACCTCACCACCTAAACCTTACACAATTATTTATTAATTACCTTATAATTAATAAATCCACATCTCCAAACCTGCCACCTCATTTCGCCACCTCATCATGACCTAGCCCTAACCCTAAACTAACCTAATTAAGACCTATAACTTGGTCTACATCCATACCCATGACTAATTACTCCTCACCCGCACCAAAACCAACCTAATAATGACTTGACCAAGCCCACAACTAATCCCTCGGAAGAAAAGGAGGGAAAGTTGGCTATTTTACTAAAAATAGCCCACTTTGACTTAACCGACATCGGTTCCTACTCGACCATCGGTTACATAACCGCCATCGGTTCCCTGTAAATGACCTCCCCAACCAAAAACAAAGGATCCCGAATTCATTTGAAAGATCCGAATTCACTTGGCAGAGTAGAGACAAGTGAAGGAAAGAGAAGAGTTTGCAGAGAAGGACATCGCCCAAGACTGCAACTGAGTAACTAGAGCACAGTGACACTCGTCCAAGCATTGGGAGAGAAGATAGCTCACTTTTGATTGTCGGATCATCCCACCTGAGCCTTGCCTTCGTCATCACAGTCCTTGAACCTATATCTTCATCAGGAACTAGTAAGTGGTGTCTTGTACATTTTTAAATACCATTTTCTTGAACTTCTGATTCATAGTAATTATAAGCTCACTCCTAGATCTACTACCCGATAGCACCCTACATCTAACTTTCATTCCTCTACCCTTACATTGCCCCAAGAACAGCTCCCACACTCTCTGAGTCTTCTCCATCACCCTATTGCCTACCCCTAATCATTTACCAACCTTATAAACACCATAACCCTTCTACAACTAACCTTCATTTGAAAGCCCTAAATCACGCCCCTACTTTTGATATCGGTTATCAACAACCGGTACCGGTTATACATTGACCGGCATCGGTCACTGTGACTCAAACCAAAACCAGCCTTTCCTCAATTGCCTTTTAACGAGGTAACTAAATTGTAATTTCGTAATAACTTCTTTGTTAGCATTTGTGTTAATTCGTATTAAAGGGGCTGACCACCTTCGAAGGAAGTCTAATATTTCTTGGCCCAGGCGGTTCCCTCATTTATTGTCTAACTATAATCTGGTGGTCTTGTATTCTTACTTGCAGGTAGTCCTTCCCAGACAAAAAGGAGTTCTTCGCAATCGATCTGATCTCTCTCTCTTTGCAGACGCACACCCCTCCCAACATTCAACAAGTATTCCTCCTAGCCCTAACTCTTATCTCGTTTTTCAAAATAATGAAAGGATAGAAGAAACTGCATTTTATGAATACACTTCATAAGAGGAAATTTCATTTTTTCATCCACACATCTATCTACATTACAACATCTAGATATTCATGGCTATCAATTACATCTTTCACAAGAGCATCCTACGACATGATTCCACACGCACTTCAAAAAAATTACATGGAGTCTGAAATGTAGTGCGGTGCTAATTTGTAATCTCACTTTGTCGGGTGACCAAGAGTAGGGTCATTTGAATCCCCATTTGCATATTTTCCTTTTAGGATTTGATATGTTTTCGGTTTTTGTAGAATATATTTCTCTTTGCATGTTACAAAAGAATTTTACAGACATAGTGCGACATATAGACGATCAATATTAAGGGTAGCGACACTTGTGCGACACAAGAAAAACAAAGTTTTGATATTTTACGTAGTCGAGAGGTTCATAGCAAGGGTCTCGATGCCTGGAGACAACCCAAAACTATTCCAGTGTGCCCTAGTTCAACATATTCCAATAGTTATGCATTTTTTTGAGTGCGTTTACAACATAGTCTCCTCCTCGTATTCACCTATTTTTCAGCTCAACATACTTAAGTATTTATTGTGAAATTAGATAAGTCTCTTTTCCCCTCTCTTACACTTAGGGTTTTAAATTTAATTGGCTTATTACTTGCGTTAATTCTATACTTTAGTGTGTGTGTGTGTGTGTGTGTGTGTGTGTGTGTGTGTGTGTGTGTGTGTGTGTAAAGTGCATGTGACTCTACAATATCCTAAGCATGTTAATAAATCTCAATATTAATAAATAATACTACAGGTTGATCTTATCCAAAATTCCGAGAAAGTTATGCTTCCTCTCTACCTTCCCTTGCCTACTTCTACCCTACCTCAATTGTCATTACTCCTTCATCTCCTATATGTATCATGTATAATTCTTCATTAATAAGACTCAACCAATAATTATTAATAAATCCAATGATCATGTTTGTTTATAATTATTTTATGTTTCAATGGATAATATATGTGTGGACATATCCAAATTTTATTTTTAAGCACCGCACAAGGAAATTGATTTCATCTCCATCATTATGCAGTTGAAATATTTATTTAACAAATTAATTAACACATTTACATGCACATCCATGTCACATTTTATATCTATTTCATCTTTCCAACTCGTTCATTCACAACTTTAGTTTATTCTTTTATATATATCACCATCATGTATTTCCATCCTATCCCGAGGGAAAGTAATAAGTGTCATGTTTGGCTTTAAGTAAACATACATGTAATAAACATAAACAAGCAGATTTTAAATACACAAAATTTTAACAAGAATGTAGACACGATGTTTATC
The DNA here is from genome assembly GCA_018340775.1 of Taxus wallichiana var. yunnanensis. Taxonomy (NCBI): domain Eukaryota; kingdom Viridiplantae; phylum Streptophyta; class Pinopsida; order Cupressales; family Taxaceae; genus Taxus; species Taxus wallichiana. Next base: position 1,347,464 of record CM031239.1, read on the forward strand.
TATGGAAAAATATTTTAGATAAAAACTCAATAGAACATCGCTTATTGTATTAACTCTAACCTCCAACCTTCAAAGTTGCGACTTCCAAACATTCATTCTTTCGTTCACTACCTCTTGTAATTAATGTATATACTTTTATAACCAAATTACATCCTATAATTAACCTTGCTTAGAAATCAAGATAAAATCTAACTAATAAGACTTTAAAACAAATTAAAATTTTCACCCAAGCTACAAAGATAAATTAAAGGTTGGCTTGATTTTTTTAATTTTGCATTTAAGTGGCACAAAAATATCCCAATACCCCTTTTGATGTTACAAGGGGTAGGAGAATACCAATTGTCTCCCCCTTATTGAATACCCCATAAGGGCGAATACAAACTCATTCCTCGGTTTGGCTATCAAGCTCATTGCATACATGCACTAAGTAAGATTTTTATTACTCATTTCCTTAGTCAACACCTCTACCACATGCACTTTTATCTCCACTTTTCTAACAACGACCTCATTTCTTCCACCATTTACTTTACAAAATGATATTTTGACTAATTGTTCTTTGTATGAGAATGATACTCTAGATTATTTTCCATAAAAATTATATTCTCAAATCACAATCTATCCTAACCACATTTTTAATGAAACCAACTAAGGAATACAAAATATGAGCCAAAATAATTCCTTATGAGCACGTGTAGCTACCATTTATTTATCCCACATGGTAGATATTACAACACTAGAGAGACACTTGATCATCCCACTTACTGCTCCACTAAATAGTTGAAAATGTACCCACTCATGGAATTTTGTAAATCAAGATCACCATCCCAATCAAAAACAAAAAAACCATGTAAAATCAAATATTTTATTAATCTAATGGAATTCTTGTTATAGCAAAATTACAACCCCTCCGATTTCTTACAAGGGATTAACTTGGTAGTCGGTGTGATTTTTCAAACATGGAGCTACCCCAAAGTGTGGGACTTTGTGAAATGGGATAGCTCTCCAGAGAAGGATGACTTTATTTCCTAACCTAGTGCCAACTAATCCAAAGTGCATAAGATTTCTAATCTAACCATACTCTATTTATTTTTCAAGGGAAAAATATAGAAGGATTGCATAAAAATGAAACCTACTCTAAGGGAAGGTAATGCACCAAGAAGGAGTGTTGGAAAACCTACAATGCATGAGGATGTAGAATGGAAAATTTGGGAGGGTGGTCAAGTACCACAAATCTAAACACCTGATGCAAACCTACTTTCCAATAAACACAACACCATTGAGATCTTGCAATGAAAATTTAACAATGCACAATAACCTCTCGATAATAATGAAAGACCTCGATAAGACATAATAAAAAAGGAGGGTTGAAATGTCCACATATCTATTTTGTTACTTCAAAATTTGATACAATACATTACATGGGGGCGAAGCGATTGAAATTTGTATTACAATTTTCAATAGAGAGGCTTTAATCTCCACAACTATCTAATAGACAAGAAATAAGGGAGGGGAAGTTGCAAGGTATCCAAAAATTTACACGATCCCCTCCTTACAATTTATAGAAGAATAATTTCTAGAGAGAGAGAAATTAGAGTTCTGAAATTTCTTTAAAACCCATCAAAATCATCATTCTTCTCCTGCAATGGTTGTGCGAAAGATCTACTGACTCCATGATTGTATTGTGCCTTGTATTTTAAGAAATGGACCTCATGAAGCACACAGGTATTGTAGTGCCCACTTCCCTTTAACACCTTTTGATACTAATCATGACACTATTGACTATATCGGGGACATTATTGTAGTTTTGATTTGGTATGATGTTAGATGTTTGATCATGGATTATTGTTGACTTTGATTCTTATATGATGCATGATGATTATTAGAGACATTTTTATATATTGATGTTGATATACTGTTTGACATGGTTATATTATGGATGTCATTTGGACTTGTAATAATTGGATTATTTGATTAGACCTAGAAAATAAAAATTAGATTAAAATTAATGATGATATAGTTATTAATGAAATTATGAGTGATATTGTTGATCGTCGTGTGATAATTGTTGTGATTCACATATATATTGATGATATTGAAATTCTATTTATATTCATTTGGATGTTCTCATATGGCCACGAGGTCGAAGGAGGTATTTGTATTTTGCAGGTTTAAAATATCACAACAAACATCGGGGATTAGAGACCAACCACTTTGTAATTCTATATGAATTCAACAAGGTCACCATTGTAATTGTATTTGTTTGTGTGTTTTTTTGTTAGGGATTCACATGGGGAATTACCTTTAAATGGGACTAAGGGTTTTATGTATTTCTTTTATTTTGTCCCTTTGTTAATGTTTGCATGTGTTTATTTTTTGGTGCATTGACCCTTTTCATTATTTATTAAATAGTGTGTTAATATTGTGAGTAATCAAGTTGTGAAGTTAATTAAATAAAATATGTCATAAGAAATTAATTAATAGAGTTGTTGGCCTTGAATTAAAATGTTCTAAGAAATGTGTAAGGAATGTGTAAGGGATATGTAAGTTGATTTTGGAGTAAGAAACACTCCACCTTCTTTAAAATTCGAATTTATTCTTGGAGGCTGATTTTGGAGACTTGTGGGACAAGTTAAACTTGTCCCATGCCTCTTAAATTTACATACCAACCTTACCTATGGTTGGAGAGTTAAATTTAGACCTTTTTAATGCATTTTACAAGTCATGTTGAATGTTGTAATTGCACTTTTCTTACATAATTTAATTTCAGTCCTTATGGGGTGTGAGCTTGTTTGAGTGTGTATGTAAATCATGTCATATTATTCTCCCACCTATTGATTATGCATTGGAGAATGAAGTTGACTTTTGTGTTGCGGTTGAGAATGTGTGATGTGGCATCCTACATGGATCCACCTCATCCTCTTCTCTTCCCTCTTCTATTTATTGGAATTCCTTAGCTTGGTTTTGGGTTGCTTCACTTTTATCAATTCATTTTTGGAAGAATTCTTTTGAGTTTGGAGAGGTCTTGCTTTTGGAGAATATTGAAATGGTTGCATGCTTGTAGATTGTTGATCTCTTGGACTATTTTTCATTGAAAGCTTTTTGTTTTACAACCTTGGAACAAACTCCATTATGGAGAGGTAGGAGCTTGGCTCTTGAAATGCTCTTCTTTTATTTTATGCATATGTAAATGGTTGAATGTTTGAATGTGTTGTTTTATTTGTTGGTTGGTTGGGTAGATGGCTTAGGGATGGTGTAGGAGAAGACTATGGGGTACTCTTGAGGGAGGCATAAGTGTTTTGGGGAGGTATAAGTGTGGAGGGAGTTGGGATTTGGGTTCCACCTTGTAAAAATAAATAGCTTGCATTTCTTTACTCATTATGGGGTGCCATAAGAGGTTGGGGAGGCATAAGGAAATGTGAGGAATAAGGGGTACTTGGGGAGGCATAAGGGTATGTCAGGGATTTGAAATGATATGTATTTTGGTAGTTTGTTCTCAGGTGGTGATACCCATTTCCCCTTTGGGAGGCATAAGTAGCATCCCCATGTAGTTTCTTGCTCCTTTGGCTTGCATAATGAAGTCTGAGTATTGTTTTTATGTTTTAATGTGGTTTAGAAACTATATTTTGTTTTAGATTGTGTTTTTAAATGTGAGATTGCTTGTGTGTTTGTGGAAGCCTATTGTTTCCATGAGTTGAAACACATCTTCTATTGCATTGTGGTTGGGGCTCGGGGCCAATGATGAAGGATGGATTCTCCTTTCATTAGATGTCTTGGTTGGGTGGAGAGCATTGCCTTTCCCCTGCCTTTGTTGTGATCAAAATTGGAGTATGATGGATTTGCATGTTCTTTTAAGTGCAGGAAAACAAAACAATTTAATAGTCCCTTGTTAAAAAGAAATCTTATTGTAACCTTTCCCACTTGAAGTGGATGAACTCGTATATGTTTTGTAATGGACATATGTTGTATTGAATATGAAAGTTGTAATTTTGAAATGTAAAGGAGAAATATACTTTGTTTCATTTTGAAAGAAAGAGATGTATTTTGTAGATTGTATTGTGAAAATCAACGAGAAAGAGAAGTTGTAAAAGAAGGAAATTGTGTCTTTTGAATAAAAGTTGCATTATTTTCCACGATTGTAACTAGTGCTATTTAAAATCTGAGTGTTAAATGTATTTGAAGACAAGATTTTTTTTTTTTTGACTTTGAAACTTCTCTTTGAAAGAAAGAATATGTATGAAGAAAATACATTACTTTGTTTTGTTGAATTGTATGATTTGAAAAAATAGAAGCTGCACCTATGTTTCTACATTTTGATTGAAGGAAAGATAACTATTTAAAACTAGTATGGAATTAGTTCAATGTATTTATAGTGTGACAAAAGAAATAGAGTAATCTCTATTTTTTTTTGAAATGTATAAACTTCATTTTTATTTTACTGTAAACTCTGCACATTTTTATTAAAAATGTACAAGAACGCTCTCTACAAATTTGGAAATAGAAATAAAATGATTAAATTGAGGATACATGTTCAAAAACAACCCCAACCAAGCTAAAATACTTAGAAATCTTTTAAAGAACCATTCAGATCAAGCAAAGGCAAAGTCGCAGACTTCTTACTGTGTAAAATTGGAATTTTGATTTACAAATCCATCAAACAAATTAACCATTGGAATCCATCCTAAATCCATCTAAGAACAATCCTCCATGTATAATTGACAAGTTGAGAGAGGAAGGAGATCAATTGATTAAAATTTCACAAGTTAAAATTTAACTTTAGACTTGCCTTTTAAAATCTTGCAGACCGTTTTCTCAAAATTGACCCTTAAAAATTTATCCAAAATAAATTCTTAAGTTTCAGAGTACATAGAGGGACGTTGAGCACTTTCCAAAAATTTCTCGTTTTCCAAAATCCAAGTTCCTTACCAAAAGTTATGGCCTTTTGAAGTTCGCATAAAAGACCAAACTTCATGCGCACGTGTCTTGCACAGTGCCCATCATAAAATTAGCCCCTCACACTTGGCTTGCGTGCCCAAGTGTCCTGTCTTGCGCGCCCGAGAGAGAATGAGTCTATTCTCGTGTCCATCTTGCGTGGGTAGAGAAAAAGAGTTCTTCTCGCACCTCTCTTCTGCAAGGAAGAAAATTTTATTTCCCCACCACCTCTTCCATGCCGGGGAAAAAATTTCGCGTGCTCTCGCAAGAAGATAATCTATCTACGCTAAGGATGAGTTTCTCTCTCTTAGTGTTTTGTAGGATGATTCGATATCTGTTGTAATGGAATCTGGAATTTTGTTGGGAATACTTTTCAAAAAAAAATATTCCTTATCTTTTCCTAACTAAACCTAGGTTTTTCTTGGTCTCGAGTGGGTTTTTTTAGTCGGCATTACGGTGTATGGCCTTAGTTCGTAAACATAAGCATGGTTTTTTCCTACCTAATTAATTTCTCATCTCTGATCATCTCACATTGTAGAGCTCTAAAATACCTTTCTAATGACTTTAAAATTGCTGAAAATGGTGGAGTGTAGAAAGATTTATAATCATTTTTCAATAGGTTTGCTTCTCATATTTCATCCTTCACCTACCCCCTAATCTCCGAAATTTGATTATTCCGTTAAATTTACCTCTGAAAATCCTTTCTAACAATTACAATTTTACTAAAAACGGCAAAAAACTGTTCAAGTTATTCTATTTTTAAAATGGGCCACAATTTGAGTTTTATCCTACAATCAAATCCCATTCAATGTAACTTGGCCCTTACACACCATCAACTCACCACCAACCACCCTGCAGAGCTCGGTACTCAAGCTTTTCAACTATCAGCTCGATATGCCGACTCGTCAGATGTGGTCCTCAATGCAAGCTCAGTGGCTTTCGGATTTTCAATCGAGCGGGAGTTTTGAGTTTATTCCTTTCAGGATTTCTAGTTTTCAATGCCCTAACTCGCCAATCACTTCCATTTTTCCCGCCTCCAAAATCTTGAAATCTATTCGCCACGCATCCAATTTCAGGTTTCGGGTTTATCTGCGTTTGGAGTTTCCTACCTCGCCACTTCGGAATTTTATCTCGCCATTCCCCAAAAATGTTTCCCGTGAAATTTTAAAAATGCGACCCGTTGACTCGTCCCCACGAGTTGACTTCTGAAAACTTGCACTTGGAGTTCAATCTTTTGTGGGTTTAGATATTTTTACCTCGCAGACCCTGTAAACTGATTACGGTATAATAGAAATCTGGTGTGAGTGTATTCAAAACTATGGATCGTATGCCCTCACCGAGAAATGCTTTGGCACCAAGTATCTAACATCCTAAATCCATGAAAACTCCATGCAACCTTGAATTCGCTCACCCCTCCGCAGCTTGCAGTTGTATCATCCCCTCACCATGTGGGTTCGCTCTATAGCTCATTCACATGATCTCTTTTACAACCTATCAAGCCCCCATGCTCGTGCTTTAGCTCACTCGCATTCAAACTCAAGACTCCCTTGAATCACCACCATGAGCCATTTCGTGCCTAAATGCTTGAGCCATAACAACCTTCCTTGAGCTACACCATACGTTCTTGAGTTAATTCACTCCCGCACAAGTTCTAAACTAAGCTACTTAATGACATTCAAGCTCACCACTTTGGGCTCGATGTCAAGCCATTTTACATCACTCGACCCTTACCTCACAGAAATGCCTACGAACCTCTATGGCCGAGTTGGCCCTTCCATTTCGCCATGGCCCACACATCAAGCTCAAGTGAGCTTTCATCAATGCTTGTCTAGCCACCAATACAACCTCAGCCGCTCTTGAGTAGCCTCCTAAGCTACTCGTTATCCCTTCTTCAACTCAAATTTCCCCCAATGCAAGACTCTAGCTCATCAAGCTATTTTTAGCTCGGTGCCTCTATAAGACCCATTTTGGAAATTTTTGATTTTTTCTAGATTTCTTGATGAATTTTCCTAGATGTGGAGGGTGAGCGGAAATCGGTAGGGTGTCTAGGGGCTCTTTTTCACCTCTTCACTCTTTTACCCAATTATAGACAAATATGGGCCCTCGGGCCCACATTCACATTTAGTCATTTTTTTAAAGTTGATCTTTAAGATCAAAACCTAGAAGAGGAAAAAAAAATCCTCAATATGATTTTCACTCCTAAATTCACTGAATGTGTTCCCTGAAACCTTGGAACTGCCTGTAACTCAATTTCATCCTTAGGTGCTTTTCTTTTTGGTGCCTAGGTCATATTAGGTCATTGTTGTCCATTTTTCCTAAGTGGGAATAATGGATACAAATTCCCTTAATAATAAATATCATGATGACTAGTTCCTTACAAATATATGGAAATGTGTTTTATTAGAGTCTAATGCTCTTTCCTTGGATTTGTAATATATTTGTTAACTACTCTCATTGTGTGTTGCGATGTTAAGTCATATATAGACTATTATATACATCAAGTTTCCTAGCACACTCCAATATGAAACTGACATCATGTTCTTTAAATCCTCTTATGTCTCAACTTGACTTGTTTTCTTGTATCACATACCTTTCCTACAACATCTTAACATACAACATCTTCCTATACATTTACTTAAAAATCTTCACATTAGTAATTTGACCTATATTCCCAGATCAGCAATTTGCGAATCCACATAGAGAAAATTGAAGAAAAATTTATTCCCTTTTTCTCTTTAAAGTACACACAAGTGTCTAACCAACTTTTAAAAGTTGACTTCCTTGAAGGACGAATTCACTAATATACCTATTTTATTTCTTATTCCACAACCTTGGTGATTATTACATTTCATACAAATATTTTTAGGCAAAAACTAAATCATATCTCCCTTTTACTATGAAAATGTAAAGATTCTTCTTGTAGATTTATTCATCAAGCTCTCCATGTAAAAATGTTGTTTTAACATTCATTTTATCTATCTCAAGATCATATGTGAAACAACAATATCTAAAAGAAATATTTTAGAAGTTAATTTTACAATATGATAAAATACATCAATAAAGTCAATCCTTTAAACATGAGAGAATCCTTTCATGACTCGGTGAGCCTCTAATTTCTCCAATTTTCGTTGTGCGTTCGAATTCTTCATGATAATGATGTAAATCCACATTGCAAGATGTTGAAATACCTCAAAAACACACAAAAACAATTTGCAAAAAACCCAAAATCTTAAAAATAGCTTTCTTATCATTCAATAATCCATCTATCTTTTGAATCTTTACAACCTTACTGATATTCTTGTTATTTCCCACTATCTCCATGAAAACCCTAAAATGTGAAAATACCTTAAACGTTAAAAAAACATAAAAACTAAAACACTTCGGATGGACCCAAATTTACTCGTGTAAAAAATATGCCTTTGTAAATTAAGTTGTACGTCAAATATTATCTTATTACATAAAGCGAAAAATATATATTAAAACACTAAGTCTTTAGGCAAGTGCTAGAAAAATCTACCAAAAAGGTTTGGAGTCACATTTAGACAACTAGATGAATGAATTGGGCCATGAAAATTACCGAAATGTCACCCAAACTTTCTATAAATGGTCGCATGGCACATTACTAATCAAAATCTAACACCTGGAAAATTTCAAGACGATTCAATTTTAGATCAAAAGTTATGGTCTTCAAAAGTTATGCTTATCACATCATTCTACCTTGGTTGAAAAGTATTTTGCTCCTCCAAATTTAATTCATGAAATTAATCCAACTTTCTTTTGTAAATATTCTTAAACTCCCACTCGGAATCCGGGTATTTTATTTATGTTGTAAACCTTCCCACTTTACCAAATATCTGTTTTAGCTCTCATGTACCATGTCCTTTTTATTCTTCAAAATCTACTACTCCCAGGTTTATTTCTTCCTCCTCCACAATATTTTCCTCATGGACTAGAAACTTAGATAATTTAGAAATATTAAAATTTGGTGAAATAGAAAATTTTTCAGGTAGCTCCACCTTATAGGCATTATCACTCATTTTCTTTAGAATCCTACATGACCCAATCTTCTTATACTTTAGTTTACTATATGTCCCCTTTGAAACCTATAATTTATTATATGGACCATCATCGTATATCCTTCTTTAAATACATTTACTCTCCTACTAGTATTCTGAATCGCTTTATATTTTGCATTACTAACTTTCATATTTTCCCTCACTTCTTCCTGTAATTGTCGCATGTGTTAACTGCGTAAATACTTATGCACCATCACCGGTTTTATCTTCACTAGGTAGAAAATCATATATAGAACTCCCTTTTGGTTCCTACCATAGATAATCTGGAAAGGATACCTCCTATTGACCTATATACCAAGTGTATATAAGTAGACTCAGGCTTTTGGTAAAGCCAAATCCCATTGTTTTATCATTTCTCTAACTATGCAATGCAGGGATATTTCCCAAGATTTTTTCACTACTTATGTCTTCCCATCATTATGGGGATGATATGAACTACTAAACTGAAGTTGTGTCCCCATTTTCCTCTATGGAGACTTCCAAATTTGACTCAATTTTTTTTCGATCTCGAGGTGATCATTCTTGGAATTCCGTGTAACCTAACCACTTCGAAAAAATAAATCTGAAATTCTTGAAGCATCATTAGTTGTCTTACAAGTAATAAAATGTTCCATCTTAGAGAATCTATGAACAAAAAAAAATAGATATAATCTTTCCCTCCTTGTGTGTTAGGAAGTCCTAACATGATATGCATACTCAAATAAACCCATAGCCCTTTAGGGATAGGTAATGGCATATAAAGCCCAATATTTTTGCATGGCACTTATCCATTTGGCACATTGTATATTTTGATATGATCCTATGTATGTCCTTATTTACCTTTTTCTAATAATACTTTTCTACCACAAGAGTAGTTATTTTACTAATACTAAAATGTCCATCCAACCATCAATAATGCAACTATGTTATAATATTTTCTCTCATTGAACCAACACGGATGCATAATTTTTTCCCTTGAATAAATATCCGTCGATATCAAAATAATCGGAAGAACCACTACCCAATGTAGGGTCCTTACGAGGTTTCTCACAACATCACCAAAATATTGATCACCTTCATACCATTCCTTAACTACTTAAAACCCTATTACTTCATTTTCAATTGTTATCAAAAGTGCTACATACCTACTCAAGGCATCAACAACTTTATTCTTCTTACTTCACTTATTCTTTAAGAAAAAGCATATTCTTGCAAAAATGAAACCCTCTTTGTATGCCTAATATTTAGTTTCTTATGTGTGTTTACATACCTAAATGATTCATGGTCGGTAAAGAGTACAAATCCCTTAGGTAACAAGTAATGTATCTAATGCCTTAATGCATGAACAAAAGTATAAAATTCCACATCCTAAGTAGAATACTTCCTTCTTACCTCATTTATAATTTCACTAAATAATGACATGGACCATCCCTCTTGACTCATTACATCTCTAATAATGACATGTGAGACATCACAATCAACTTCAAAGACCATGCTAAAATCTAGAAATACAAAAATAGGTGCCTTTGACACTTCTTCTTCAACACTTAAAACTATCTATTATTACCTTGTTCCATACAAAATCCTTTCCCTTCGTACACTCTGTTATGGGTACAACAATGCTACTAAAATTCTTGATGAATTTTCTATAAAAATTTTCCAATCCGTGAAAACTACAAACCTCTGTCATATTCCTTGGCATAAGCCATTACAAAATATCCTTTTCCTTTTCCTCATCCATGCTCACTCCATCCGCCGAGATAACAAACCCCAAAAACTAGACTTTTCTAAAGAAATTTACACTTCTTTAAGTTTGCATACAAACATTCTTTTTGTAACAATTCTACACCAATTTCAAATGTAACAAGTGTTCTTCCACTTTCTTACTAAATATCAATATATCATCAAAATATATAACCACAAAATTACCATTGTATTCTCACAAAGTACTTTGTTCCTCAACCTCATGAATGTACTAGGTGCATTAGATAACCCAAATAGCATTACCATCCTCTTATACAATCCATATTTTCTTTTGAAAGACATTGTTCATTCATCCCCTTCGTGGATTCAAATCTGGTAGTACCCACTCTACATGTCAATCTTACTAAAGTATCGGGCTCCTGCTAACACGTCCATCATATCATCCAATCTTGGAATTGGAAACTAATACTTAATTGTAATCTCCAGTCTCCATCACTTCTAGGATCTAATAGCATATGCTTTTCACATGGAATCATGCTTCTTCTCACTAACCCTTTTTGTATTATATCATCAATTTCATGTTCAACTCCTCACTTTGTGAAGGACTCATCTTGTAGGTTGCCTAGTTTGGAAGGTTCGGTTTGAGGATCAAATCAATATGGTGTTTTGTATCCCACTTTAGAGGTAACCCATTTGGTAGATCATCTGAAATGGAATCTATTTATTCTATTAGTACCTTTTCTTCCATAACATGTATATCAAAGGCCTCTATTTCCACCTTCTTCGACATCATTGCATAACACAAAAACTTCTTCTATTTCTACAACAAAATTTTTATAGCCAAAAATCTCTCACTTGTCTCTTCTTGAATGGTAACAAGACCACCTTTAAACCATCCTTCCAAAAAGTATACATATTTTTCCTTCCATCATGTGTAACCTTTCTATCATATTTCTAATTCCTTCTCAATGAATATATGGCATGCATCCATCAGGATAACATCATAGCACACCTCATCCTTATAGGTATTCCCAATCAAAAACTTTATAATGCTTATTTTATCTATGGTTACCTTGTTCCATTTATTGAACCATGATATATGATAGGGATACATGTGCTTCTCACATTTTAGAATACATTTTTCAACCATCAAATTTGACACCATATTTTCAAAACTACCACCATCAATAATAATATTACATACCTTTCCTCCGAGAGATGCATCTTGTTCGATAGATATTTTTCCACAACCAATAATCAACACCAACACCATCTTGTTCTTTCTCCTTCCTTGTGACAATCATCATCATCTGTATCATGAGGATTTCACCCAAGACTCCATAAACCTCCATTTCTTCTTCCTCTTGATTCAACCAGGTTTATTCATGGTTTTTTTGCTTGCCATTTATCCTGTCTAGGATAGTACTTGATACTCAAAATCTTTTTTTGGTTCTTCACCACATCGTAACAAGTATATATTTCCTTTGTGGGATATTCCAACCCCATCCTCCATTATAACGTCTTCCCTTTTAGAACCTTCTACCACTTTGGTAGTTACCACAGTTTGACAAAATTCTTCATGCCCTTCTGCATTAGAGGATTCACCTTTTATACAATGAAATCTACCTCTTGCCTCTCATTGAAGATGATGATGGCCCTCTCTTCACAGTACTACTCTAAAATTATTCCTCTTGTTCTTTTCTTCTTATTTTAATGTGATTTTATAAGCATCATCCAAGCTATAGATTCGAGCACACATAATTCATGTTGTACATGTATAACTTAACCCATTTACATACCTTTTACGATTTTTCTTCACACTAACCTTGTTCCACCCAGATTGATAGCCTATAAAATTAATTAGTATACTTAAATGATGAGATCCTTTATTATTATGTTTTGAAACCTTTGAAATAGTGTATTGGCATAATCTATGAGAAGAAACTTTTCTTTCACTTCTTCACCATTTTATTCCAATTTCGGATCTTTCCCTTTCCTTTCATTTGACTTTCATTTTAAAGGTGATCCCACCGGATCAATGCATGTCCATCCAACTTAGTGTATGAAAATTTAAAATTCTTCTCCTTTGAAATGGTTTTACACTCAAATAATTTTTCCATGCGATTGAACTATTCAATTTAATCCTTTGGTCGTAACGCTCCACCATAATCAAGAACATTAATCTTAATGTCATCATTATTTCCCTCTAAATATTTTATCAATCTCTACTCAAATGGTCTCTCATTCAAGGTTTCTTCATCTCTGTCATTCTCTTCTTCATTTCATCCTTCATTAATTAATAAAGTTAATTTTTCAAGATCACTATCTCGGGTCTACATCCCCATTTACATCTCTCCTTCTAAGGAAGGTAACTTCTCCCGTGAGCTCAACATCATGTATATATAGTTCTTACATATGCCTATTCTTCTAGGCATAACCTCCACTCCCGTGTCTACACATGCTTATATAAAATAGAGGCAATAAATTACATAGACAAATGTAATATATATTACCTTCATTATTCCTGCAAGATCCAAATTCTAATCTGATACCAAATGATGTGGATCCAACTGCAAGAGGTTGAAATGCCTCAAAACGTACAATTTTTTTTTTTGAAAAAAACCCAGAAGCTTCAAAATAGTTTTATTATCATTCCTGAATCCACACTAATCTTTTACAACCTTACAATCTTCCTTTTATTTCCCACTATCTCTAAGAAAACCCTAAAATGTGAAAAAACCCTAAAACTCAAAAAAACCTAAAAAGTAAAACACCTTGGATGGACCCCAATTTTTGTGTACAAAATATGCATTTGTAAATTAAGGTGTATGTCAAATATTGTCTTACTACATAAAATAGAGAAAATATATTAAAACTCGAAAGGTTAATCGGACAAATGTTAGAAAAGTGTTAGACAAAACCACCAAAAAGGTTTAGAGCCACATTTAGAACTCTAGATGAATGAATCGGGCCCCAAAAAAAATGCAGAAAATTCATCCAACCTAATTAAAATGAGAAATATTACTAATAAAAATCTAACACCATGTAAAATTTCAAGGAGATCCAAAATTTGGATAAAAATTATGGTCTTCCAATGTTATTCTCCCACATCAATAACCCACTTGTAACTTATTAGTTTTCTTCCATGAGGAATTTTACCCAAGTCTCATGTGTATCATTATACTTAAGATATTCCATTTCCTCCTTCATAGCCTTCATCCAATATTTACTCTAATTTTAACCAAGAGATTCTTTCGCCATCATTAGATCCTCATTATCTTTCACTAAAAATTGTAAAATCGATTGGTAGTGAAAAGATATAAAATTTTAAGGTGTTTTTCAAACTCTTACTATCCTTATAAGTCTAGAAGTAGCACTATCTTTTGAATAACCTTCTATATTTCATTGTGGCATGGTTTTGAATCATTCGTTCTTAAGAGATTCGATTTCCTCCTTCATAGCCTTCATCCAATGTTTACTCTAATTTTAACCAAGAGCTTCTTTTTCCATCATTAGATCCTCATTATCTTTCACGAAAAATTGAAAAATTGACTTGTAGTGAAAAGATATAAACTTTTATGGTGTCTTTCATAATCTTACTAACCTTCTAAGTCTAAAAGTAGAACTATCTTCTTGAATAACCTTATATATTTCATCATGGCATGACTTTTTAATCATTCATCTCATAAAGACCTTGGTCATATGAGTTCTCATGACTCTCCTTTATCAAATCACTACCTTCTAATTTTCATTGCAGAAACACATCCTAGAAAATATAATTCATAGTTGTCCCTACCTCTCCTTAATCCCATAACGAGATCACCTCCATAGATTCTACCTTAGGTTTCTTTACCTCTTGATTCATATTGATTATATGTGTTGTCTTATCATAACACCAATAATATATGTGGTATTCATCTATTGGGCTTACTTTAAGGACTAAAGGACTATGATGTATGTATACACATATACATATACATATATGTGTATGTATGTATGTATGTATGTATGTATAAATACATATAGAAAAACACACACACACACACACACACACACACGTAACGCACACACACACACACCTTTAGCAACGCACCAAAATTACCAACACAAGAACAACACAAAGAAATACAGGGATAACTTTTTTTTGACTTGCTTTGACTCAACACGACACAACATGTCATCACAAGGTTACAACCAACCCTTGGAACCATTTGTTATGGGGGAAGACCACAAGGTCAGCACGGAAACGTTCACACTTATCAAGGACAATTTATTTTTTTCTTTTTCGACGAGACAACATGGAAGTCCAACCACATGACACACTCACAGCCTAGGGCAAGCCACAAAGAAGAAATGGTTAGGGTTTATTTATTTTGGTAAGACACCCTTTAGCTCATGACTTAAGTTTTCGAAGGAATCAATATATGGTTCGCACAAATTCATCTCACCAACCGAGTTAATTTCTTATACACCAAGAGTAGTTCACTTAAAGTCTTCTCTACTTGCTAAATCTTATTATCTTCCTAAAATGACCATTGTTTTCCCTTAAGCTTGTTTAAGAGTTCATCCAAAAGGGGTAGTAGTTCACTAGTAGCTAGGGATATCAATTTATATATAAAAATAAATAAAAATTTACTCCTCAAAGGATGGTTTCATTTTGATCACTCATGGAATTATTTGATTTCAAGTAGATCACCTCTACATTTATTTGTTGAATATAAAATTATCATATGTTTAGCTTCTTAAGGGTTAATCGGCCCATTTTACTTGTACTTATAAAATATTGTCGCTAAGTCTTAGAAAGATTTAACTTAACAATTTATTCTCAAGATCAAAGTTTTACAATTTAACTTAACAAATACAACCAACCCCATGATTTGAAGGTCGGACACGAGACATACTGATTACACCATGCTCCCTAGCTCGGGTAGGCATCTACCGTGATGATCAATAAACCTTTTCCTTCATCGATTTGGGGACAACATCAAAATCTCGGTGCAAACATCAAGAGCTGTAGCTTGTAAGGTGTGATAATTCCAACAAGACTTCTTTATGCCTCGCCAACATATTGACTCATAGAAGATGCTCATATAGTTGCAAGGCAAATTGTGCTTCATGAATATTCGATATGAAACAGATCGACCTCAAAAGATTGCAAAGTTGAACCCGCCTCATGAAACCAATCAACTAGCAAACCCCAAACTCCGCGAAGGACCGTTGTCTCAAAGGTAGAGTGCTCAATCAATGCCGATGGAGGTCCTTGATTTGAGTCCTAGCCAATCCATGCCTTACAACATTATCATTAGCAAAATTCTAAGCAAAGTGATCTCCCGAAATGAAGTAGTAAGATGGAACAATTGTCCTTAGTTCTCTGTACATCCTTCGAGCTCCTATGTGCTAGAGGTAATCCCACTGCTTAATCGAGTTACCATTTCTCTTGATCAAGCAAACCATCATGGGTTCTTTCCTTGGGCTGATATAGTACAGATCCACGCCTATGAGATTCTCTCCCATGAGTTACATCGTAAACAACGTAAGGAAGCAATAGAGAATCTCATAAATAAATTCCATCAGTGCATTGGTAACACCCTCACCGTCACGAATCGGTTTTGGAATAACAACTCAAGATCTGAGATCTGATCTGAAAGAAAATATCCTGCTACCTTCATCTCCCAAGACATTTTCTCCAACATTGCATAGATCTCCTGTGCCCACGGGTGTGATCTGTCTCCTTGAAGGAGAGTCCCAAATTCGAGGGTGTAAATGATGCTGAACAGATAACAACAAGGTTGGACCACCTGCTTGTTGGAGCGCTCAACCCGGCTTCTACTACTGCACATGCCTGCTGCCTAGCTAATTAATGATGCAGGCAGTTGCTGTGGATCCCGAACAAGAACACACCATACAAAGACCAATGAACAGGTGGTGAACACGATCTCAGCCTCATTGCAAAACTTGCCTCAAGGTTTGATCGAGCTTCTTCTATGCTAGATCCGCCACCTGGACAGAGGTGACTTCCCAAAAAGAAAGGGTAAGACAGCCCAATCTAAAACTTTATCTCGTTCTCCTACTACAGCTACGAGATTTTGCAACAGCCGATCATGGCTGTGGTCGCGTGCAACCAGAACAGACTGGACAGAACACCTAAAATGGTTAACCCGCCAACACGTTGCCCTTGCAACACTTTCACACGATCCACTTCGCCGATTTGAGAACAACTTCAAGGGGAAGAACCCGAGTCCGAGGATGTAGTCAAATGCGAACAGCAGATGACAACGTAGTGGACAACTGCATGTTGAAGCGCTCAAGACAGCCTTTCTAACAACCGCAAGATTTGGCAACAACTAAACACGATCGTGGTGGTCGCGTGCAACGTCCAGAACATCAGGATCGACACCCATGGCTTCGGGTTCGCCTCGTGGCGCGATCGCACATAACTCTCTCTGGAGGCCACTGATTTTCTGAGATAAGTTTACTTCTCTACCCTGTAGCTGCTGTCAATCGCCGAACACCTCCTCACGGCACTGTCCTAGGAGAATTTCAGTTCTACACTCCACGATAGGTACAGGCATAGGCTAGAGGCGTGCTGGTCTTTGTTTAATGCATTTGGTGAGACGGTGACAGCCACTGAAGCGCCCCCTGCCAATCTGAACCGACTCTCACCCACCCGCCTTCAATTCTCTTAGAAAAACCACCCCATTCTTTCATTTGGTCAAGCAATTAAAATATGGCAGGAGGCCATACACTCCTCCACGCACCCCCCACTTGCCAGGAAACAAATAAAAAAAGAAACCTTCAACCCCACGCCAACCAAAGGAGTAAAAGCCATAAAGGCAGTCGGTGGATGACAAAGAAAAGATTAACATGGCCTGAAAAGGCTTAATTTATTCCACATAATTTTTTTTTATTATTTATTTACACAATTAATTTATAATTATTCTGATTCCTTTATTATCTATTCTTATTACGCTTTAAAACATCGTGTCACCTAAACGGGAGGTTCGAATAATCGTTTAGGAACTAACACGACATTAATGACAAAACAAAATAATTTGATCAGGGTCAGACACAAGAGAGATCAATACTATGGTTGAAAAGCTTGCAAGAACTAATAACTATACTACTAAAAGAAAATGACACTAATTATAAATAATTGCTAATCGACAAAATAATTTAAGATATTATTTTTATCATTATTATTTTTTTTTTTGCATGACTTTTATTAAAAACATAAAATTATTAATCATGTTACTAGCGATCAAAAGGAACGCTCGACAAGGCGAAGACACAAACGTTTCAAAGGAACATAACAACATTCATCTCCTAGAAGCATGGTCGTCGCAGAAGCAAGGGAGCGACGATGAATGGGCATTACATTCTCCTCCCCTTAAGAAAGCATCGTCCTCGATGCGACATTACACAGAAGAAGAAAAAATGGTATGCATCAAGGGATAGATAAAGAAGAAGACACACCCTATGGTTTAAAATTTAGCTGATTAAAGCATGGCCATAGGGTAGCCTTAGGAACATCTGGTAGAAATTTTTAACTTTAAATGTTCTGTGAAGATTGGCAGTTCTTTCTTGTTCATCATTTCATTAGTCTCTTTCCATTAGCATTATTCTTAGTTTAATTCCTTTTAAAATTTCATCATTGAAGAGTTTTGGTTTATTCTTTATTGTGGATGCCCAACATGAACTGCTAACACAACACCCTATCAGGTTCACAAGACCCTACAGATTCACAAGCACACAAGTATATACTTCAAGATTGTATTACACCACAAAAGGTTACACAATTACGGAATAGAATAGGCACACTCCACATAACATAGGTACTCATCACACATCAATGACTCGACATACCAAATACTCAAACAAAAAGAGTACTACTGAATCCACCGAGACATTTCCTCAATTTGCATCAATGAAATACTCACATAACAACAAACCATGCTACTGGTACATAGTGTCCACAAGGGAATCAATGACATGTCCACAACATCACAACACATAACCATCCGACATGAGTAACACATACATCAAAAGACCACTACCAAACATCACAATAACTCAACATATATCCCAAACATCAACCATACGGACAAATATCATAAGCCTCCCTCAAACTCTTATGCCTCCCTCAAGTCTCTTATGCCTCCCTCAAACTCTTATGCCTCCCTCAAGTCTCTTATGCCTCCCTCAAACTCTTATGTCTCCCTCAAACTCTTATGCCTCCCTCAAGGAGGCCGGGTTGTCTCTCTCGTGCCCAAGGCACATCGAGTTTGGACACTCCTAACCCAAGTGACATAATAACGCGTAGTTCTCAATAACCCGCTAGTCATATGTACCCCTTGGGGCGTACCCCCATACAACGAAGTGGGTCCATAGGTCCAACCAATCTATGGTGCATCCCATGACCCTATTCCACACATCACGACATTAGAACCAAAGACAAACAATCCAAATCAAAGTGCCAAGTGGCAAAGTACAAGCCTTGGGCAAGGCGGTAAAAATTCACAATTTAAAAGAAGACCCCAAAATCAAGCAAAAAAATAAATGACCAAATGGCCAAAGTTAGTATCAAATCCCCATGTTAGTGCCACAAACCACGGAAATGCCCAAAATTGTAAAGCATTAATCAAGAAAAGATGCTTTGGTTCTTTAAAAAAAAAAGTAAAAGCTCAATTTACTTAATAAAATCAACTTATAATAATGTCACATTATGATAACTATGTGGCCTTATCTCGCCACCAAAGGGGTACTCAACGAGTTCTTTGGCACTTTCTAACATCGAGCCTCACTCGTAAAATATATATATCAATCCCGCCACCCTTCAACAAGGCTAAACATAGTCATAGATACACTAGGGTTGCATACATACAACCACATAGGGAGAGAGGAAAGAGTCACATGTAATCTACTAAACCGAGTTTTGACTCGAGTTATTGACCCATGGTACACCATTCCTCACTCTCAAAATACACTTCTACCGATCTCCTCGTGGTCGGTTACTGTAAGGCTCACAACATAACATGTAACTACATCACTAACACCATGGTGGTACACACATAGCTACCATAACGTCTCACGTATGGTATACGGGGTAGATCACAATCATACATTCACGGGGCAATACATCACTTTACCACATTCTACCCAAAGTGCAATCACAATACGATAGGGTTCATATACTCACCATATGACCTAATTCACGACATGAAGCATTACATATTACACAACTCACATATACGATGAACATAAGAACATCACAACATAACAATAATTGCTTCATAACAAGGTAGTACACACATTTCTTCGAACATGGTAAAAACATCATGATACAACTCGTTTCTTTTAACATCAACTAGTCATACAACACATTGATACACCCACATATCACAATATGCCACAATGCTCCAACATTACGTCATCCACATTAGAATTCTTTTCACACATCACAAACAATAATTTACACGTGAATTCTTCCTAGAATCCACAAGAAGGAGAGAGAATACTCTCATCCCCAACACATCAACATGATGACAAATACACACTGAGTGACATACACATCACGTGCATTCACAATATCATAATTACGACAATAATCACATCACGCTTAAAGCACATTACTCTTCCAATATAAATCATCATCATGCAACATCATCATCATCATGCAGTATCATCATGTAACACCACCACCACCATGCAACATCACCATACAACACCAATCCGGCCCATAGGTTCGAGAGCATGAACCTACGCTCTGATACCAAAGTGTAACGCACCAAAATTACCAACACAAGAACAACACAGTGAAATACAGGATAACTTTTTTTTGACTTGCTTTGACTCAACACGACACAACATGTCATCACAAGGTTACAACCAACCCTTGGAACCATTTGTTATGGGGAAGACCACAAGGTCAAAGACGGAAACGCTTCACACTTATCAAGGACAATTTATTTTTTTCTTTTGACGAGACAACATGGAAGTCCAACCACATGACACACTCACAGCTAGGGCAAGCCACAGTAAGAAATGGTTAGGGTTTATTTATTTTGGTAAGACACCCTTTAGCTCATGACTTAAGTTTTCAAGGAATCAATATATGGTTCGCACAAATTCATCTCACCAACCGAGTTAATTTCTTATACACCAAGAGTAGTTCACTTAAAGTCTTCTCCTACTTGCTAAATCTTATTATCTTCCGTAAAATGACCATTGTTTTCCCTTAAGCTTGTTTAAGAGTTCATCCAAAAGGGGTAGTTCACTAGTAGCTAGGGATATCAATTTATATATAAAAATAAATAAAAATTTACTCCTCAAAGGATGGTTTCATTTTGATCACTCATGGAATTATTTGATTTCAAGTAGATCACCTCTACATTTATTTGTTGAATATAAAATTATCATATGTTTAGCTTCTTAAGGGTTAACTGACCCATTTTACTGTACTTATAAAATATTGTCGCTAAGTCTTAGAAAGATTTAACTTAACAATTTATTCTCAAGATCAAAGTTTTACAATACTCATATCAATGTAAAGATTGAATGCCATTTCTCACAAGGATAATTTCAAGCTTAACTACACATGAACAGGACACTTTATTTCACCATTACCAAACAATCCCAGGCATGAGGTCATATCAACTCTCTTTACAAGCAATGCTACACAATTTACAACACATTGGACATTTTTACAAGGAACTTCATAATGGTACAGTATGAAACTTTTACACTTTTTTCTTCTAGTCTACTCGCATAATCCATCTCGCACAAATATTAACTAGAGTCAGGTTAAGCTAGAACCGAGCATGTTAAGTCTATACATTGAAATAATAAGCTAACATTTAACAATTGACATGAAAGGAATGTTCTACTTCATGAAAGGATCAAAGCACAAACCAATAATCTACTTTTCACACGAGGTAAGGATCTACACCAGCCAACAATGAGGAAGTCAAACATTCCAGCAAGCAGTATATCACAAAACAAAGAAACAATCCAAGAACTCATGGGATAGGAACGAAAGGTCAATAGTATAGAGAATTTTGATCATGCAACCGTATGGATTACGTGACTTAAATCTAATATACAAACCATCCATCTTAAAAGGGAAAGAAAAACTTGAGAGTCAAAGACATACTAGTTACGATCAAGACGCGAAACAAAACATAGTTACCCAGCCCTTCCAGAGGATGTTTCATAGCAATAAAGGGATACGTGACCCAAGGAAACATTCCATCGTTACAATCTAAACAAGAGGTCTACCGCCTCTTCCTTACAAGGTCTTTTAAAAGTAATAAACGTTAACAACTAGGATTCTCTCTAATTTCTTTGGTTTGTAACTAGGATTCTCTCTTCCTAGAACTTTCTATTGCTAAAGGTCAGTATCCTGAATCCCATTGATCTACTTTCGGGCATTGAGGACAATAGTGAAATTTCCTTCTTTCCTTCCTAATGTCTAATACCATAATAGATTATTGAAGAAACTACAAGCCGCAAGCCTTATTAGGAAACGAGTAATAAACAAAATAGCTCACAAGCAGGCTACACTCTAGGTAGGCAAGCATGACAACTTTTAAATGGAAGCCTAAACAAACTTCATTCGTAATCTTCATAAATAGCATACATACTACTATCCAAGACAATATAGCACTTATGTGTAAAGTGTTGTACAATATCAATTCATTCCAAAGAGGACTCTCACTTACGCAACAAATTACATTCAATAGAAAGGTAATTCAAGGAGTAGTGTTACAACTAATAAAACAAGAGCCACTCTAGATAAGGACCCGATTTCTATATTTTTGATATTCCTTATCAATGATGATAAAACACCGCAAAAGAAATATACATGCATTTGTGTTTTATCCAATGATAAGTCTACATTCGTAAGATCTCGAAAGGTGATAACTATCTTGTCAAAGACAAGCAAGGGAACAAGCCAAAGAGGAAAGAAGCATTCGAGTGGGGCAGCAGATAATGAAGGCAACCCCTTAAGGAAGCAAAAAGCAAGAAGTATCTACTATCGAAAGGTAAATCGACCCAAGCATTTATGAGCCTTTATTGATTTGATATCGCTTAGGTAGCCATAACCAAGCATTTTGAAAGGTAACATTTTTTTTTTTTTTTAAGCTTCCATGTTTCATAAGAATGTCTCTTTCCATTTCGTATGATTTGATCCAAAAGAAACAAAGCAAGTACAACATTGTTCTCACCATATAATTACAACAAAGTAAAGATAACAACAATTTTCCCCTATGCAAACCAATCATGAAAGGAACAACGATTCAGGAGAAGGAACAGGAAAATAAAGAAACCAATGCAATCAAGGACAATCGATAGAATCAAACACAATATTCCATCTTAAAGCGTCATTTCAGGTAGTAGATCATTTATTTCATGAAGTTGAAAAAGGAAAGCAAAATATTTCAGGGGCTAGTCTTAACATGCCTGGTTTAGAACGCCATCTCCATATGAAAAAGATTTGACTCAAAGCCGCTGCTTGCCCTTAACCCAAAGTGCTCTGCGAGCTCGTGCTAGCGCCACATTCACGCAGTTGAAAAACAACTACAACCAACCCCATGATTCAAGCTCTGGACACGAGACATACCGATTACACCATGCTCCCGGCCTCGGGTAGGCATCTACCGTGATGATCAATAAACCTTTTCCTTCATCGATTTGGGGACAAAGATCAAAATCTCGGTGTAAACATTGCAGAGCCGTAGCTTATAAGGTGTGATAATTCCAACAAAGACTTTTATGCCTCGCCAACATATTGACTCGTAGAAGATGCTCATATAGTTGCAAGGCAAATTGTGCTTCATGAATATTCTCGATATGAAACAGATCGGCCTCAAAAGATTGCAAAGTCAACCCCGCCTACAGAAACCAATCAACTAAAGCAAACCCCAAACCTCGCGAAGGACCGTTGTCTCAAAGGTAGAGTGCTCAAGAATGCCGATGGAGGTCCTTGATTTGAGTCCTAGCCGATCCATGCCTTACAACATTATCATTAGCAAAATTCTAAGCAAAGTGATCTCCCCGAAATGAAGTAGTAAGATGGAACAATTGTCCTTAGTTCTCTCGCACATCCTTCAAAGCTCCTACAAAGTGCTAGAGGTAGTCCCACCGCTAATCGAGTTACCATTTCTCTTGATCAAGCAAACCATCATGGGTTCTTTCCTTGGGCTGATATAGTACAGATCCACGCCTATGAGATTCTCTCCCATGAGTTACATCAGAAACAAGTAAGGAAGCAATAGAGAATCTCATAAATAAATTCCATCAGGTCTGTTGGTAACACCCTCACTGTCACGAATCGGTTTTGGAATAACAACTCAGTACAAGATCTGGATCTGAAAGAAAATATCCTGCTACCTTCATCTCCCAAGACATTTTCTCCAACATTGCATAGATCTCCGTGCCCACGGTGTGATCTCCTCTCAAGGAGAGTCCCAAATTTGAGGGTGTAAATGATGCTGAACAGATAACAACAAGGTTGGACCACCTGCTTGTTGGAGCGCTCAACCCGGCTTCTACTACTGCACATGCCTGCTGCCTAGCTAATTAATGATGCAGCAACTGTGTGGGATCCCGAACAAGAACACACCATACAGCACCCAATGAACATGGGGGTAACACGCCTACCTCCCTATCTTGTAGCTTCATCTACAACCACCATATCAAACCCATGGCCGTAACTAGAACAAAGATCTCACCTCATTGCAAAACTTGCCTCAAGGTTTGATCGAGCTTCTTCTATGCTAGATCCGCCACCTGGACAGAGGCGACTTCCCAAAAAGAAAGGGTAAGACAGCCCAATCTAAAACTTTATCTCGTTCTCCTACTACAGCTACGAGATTTTGCAACAAATGATCATGGCATGGTCGGGTCGCAAACTGCAATGATCGGACAGAACACCTAAAATGGTTAACCCGCCAACACGTTGCCCTTAACACTTTCTGCACTACTTCATCGATTTTGAGAACAACTTGAAGGGGAAGAACCCGAGTCTGAGGATGCAGTCGAACTGAACAGATAACAACATAGTGGACAACCTACACGCTTGAAGCGCTTTCAAGACAGCCTTCTCGAATTTGCAAGATTTGGCAACAATCAACACGACATTTGTGTGGTCGGTCGCGCAACGCCCGTAAAACATCGATCGACACCCATGGCTCCTTGGGTTCGCCTCCGCTGTGGCAGCAAGCATGCACATAACTCTCTCTGAGGCCACCGATTTTCTCGAGATAAGTTTACTTCTCTACCCCGTAGCTGCTTGTCAATCGCCGAACACCTCCTCACGGCACTGTCCTAGGAGAATTTCAGTTCTACACTCCACGATAGGTACATGCATAGGCATAGGCTAGAGGCATACTTTAGTCTTTGTTTAATGCATTTGGTGAGACGGTGGTGACACCACCGAAGCGCCCCTGCCAATCTGAACCGACTCTCACCCACCCGCCTTCAATTCTCTTAGAAAAACCGCCCATTCTTTCATTTGTCAAGCAATTAAAATATGGCAGAGGCCATACACTCCTCCACGCACCCCCACTTGCCAGAAACAAATAAAAAAAAAACCTTCAACCCCACGCCAACCAAAGGAGTAAAAGCCATAAAGGCAAATGCATGGATGACAAAGAAAAGATTAACATGGCCTCGAAAAGGCTTAATTTATTCCACATAAAATTTTATTATTTATTTACACAATTAAAGTATAATTGTAATCGATTCCTTTATTATCTATTCTTATTACGCTTTAAGACATCGTGACACCTAAACGGGGTTCGAATAATCATTTAGAACTAACACGATAAAGACAAAACAAAATAATTTGATCGAGGGGCTCACACAAGAGAGATCAATACTATGGTTGAAAAGCTTGCAAGAACTAATAACTATACTTCGCTAAAAGAAAATGACACTAATCATAAATAATCGCCAATCGACAAAATAATTTAAAATATTATTTTTATCATTATTTTTTTTTTGTTACTACGCATGACTTTTATTAAAACATAAAATTACATAAAATTATTAATCATCTCCTAGAAGCATACTAGCGATCAAAAGGAACGCCACGACAAGGCATGCACACACACACGAAGACACAAACGCTTCAAAGGAGAATAATTACTTATACTTTAATTTAAAAATATACTTTTACTTTAAAAAATATTAATTTGCATCAAATGGTCAAAATACCCCGAGGAAATGTGGGATAAATCGAATAAATTATTTGGTAAATTTCATCTATCAAGGATCCATATTATAATAAAGGCCCATAAAAGAACAAGTGAACACTTTTCTAAATGACCTTCTAGATGTGTTAAGTAAATCATATTATGAATGATAAAATATTTAGGATATATTATAATGTTTATGCACTAAATAAGTAACAATTAAGATAGTTGATACTAAATGTAGAAGCGTAATTACAAATCTTCTCTATCAAAAACATTATACAACACCGATAGGTCTAGTGTAGGATGTCTATAAGTACCCCTTTACTTCTATGTTTATCAATAATCGAGCACTAGTTTACAAACTATTTAATAATGCATTAATAAACAAAGAGGAATATGAAGCATCATCGAACCATTAACATTTTCTTAGTAAAAACTAATTCATATCCAATCATCAATCGATTAGCTCATAATTACTCAAGATTAAGATTGATTATTTTACTATTAAATAATCTCAATGACTTAGAATTGAACAATAATGTAGGTGGAAAGTGGTGGCACAAGATTATGTGTTAAATACTAGATGTAAAAATTTAAGGAGAAATAATCTCAAAAGCTTTATCTCTCACTTACTTGGTGATGGTATAGGGTTGGGTTAGACTACATATATGAAGCTTAGATAAGGTTTTATTAGTCTTTACTTCAACCTAGGTGAAGCCATACCCAATCACGAACCTAAAAGGTGGGTGGTGTTTGTCATGGTAGCATTTATACTCAACATTTTTCTCCTACATAATGGTTTGCACTTGCTCTTGAATGTGTTAAGAATTTTTAATTAAAGTAATAGCTTTTTTAATTCCTTTTCAACTGAAATACTTATTATTTCTTATGGTAGTGTGTGATAACCTAATCAATAGCTATGAAACCAAAAGAAACTACAATGAGTTGTGTGTGGTAGAATTATATAGAACTTTGTTATATCTATATGTTGAATAAAAGAAAGGATTTAATCCCATGTGTCTTTATTCTTCAAATGTATAGTTGCAAAAGATGCATGATCATGTTATTTACCACATATGTTTATCCATTTGTATAAGGATGAAATGTGGACTTGTTCAACTTTTTGGTGCTTTTTAAGAAAATGGCCAAAAATCTTTTGTCTCAAGTCATAGATGAAAATTTCTAGTAATTCAACATGGACACGAACATGATCAAATTACAATTAGGTTGTTTTTATAACATAAATATATTTCTTATAAGTTTTATTATTTTCCATCTTTGAGAATCTATCTACTATTGCATAAACATGTAATTATGAATATTTTTGGTAATATGATAGTCAAAGATGTAATCTTTAGAAATATATCCTCACTATCTCATTGAAACACACATAAGCGTACACACATACCTTTCTTCTTGTTGAATGACTTGATAATTAAAATGTTTCCAACTCCAAAATCTTGCACCCTTATTGATAACCTTTACTAATAAACACAATTTAAAAAAAAAAAAAAAAAAAGAATGACTACATTATGACTTCACTAAAACCCATATATTGTGATGATAACGTATTCTACTCAATGGTCTCCGATATTTAAAATCTACGTTCCTACCAATGTTCCTAACTCTTCTCTAATCCTTCAAGTACTTAAAGAATGTTTTAAGACTTCCTAAGAAAACAATCATAGTAGATTTTCCCTTCAACTAATAAATATATCCGAAAGTGAATATTATCTTATACTATTTATATTTTTAATGGTTTATCATTATACCCACCTTGTTTTAGGCTCCAATATTCCTTCACTAGTCCATTTCAAAGTTTTAGGGGTGGTAAGTTTTTCGATTCAACTTAATTTGTGGAAAGGAATATTTTCACTCACACACATATAATAAGAGGAGGAGACTTCAACCATGATTGCATTAAGGTTTTGGATCACCCTAGAGATACTCGGGCGTACCCCCGGATGAGCCACCCACCTCCATGAGTCCATGTGCATTTTTTAAACAATTATAGTATAACTTTTAACACATTCAATTAAAGCTATAAATTCTTTTTTTGTTTCCTTTTCCATAGCAAAAATATCAATTATGTCATCATAATTTATTGTTATAAGCGATGTTGTGTTCAATAGTCAAAATGGAAAGGTCATTGAATATAGTTTCACCCATTGTTTACCTTAAATTAATTTTTACTCTTGTTGGAGTGGAAAATTCTCTCTCTAAATCGTAGTTTTGAACAAAAATGTAAAGAAAATTCATATTACAACATCTAGATTTGGGAACGTGGTGTCTAGTCCATTTTTTTTAAATATTTTGACATTGGAAATATGTTTATCAAGTTTTTACGTCTTACTATTGCCTTGAAATGGATGCATTCAATGTCAAGGAGGTCTCTAAGTCTGTGTTATATATTTTTACTATAGAATTAGAGAATTTCAATAATGTCTCATTATCGAGATCTTTTAAATTGTTCAAAAATTGAAACCTATCATTTAACACACTATATGCTTCATTTATTATTGCTTAATTACCTTTTACGTTATCTATAATAACATAGAATACCTCCACCCTCATATGATCCCTTCTGTTTGTGGTATTTCGACATCTCTCATTTCATCAAAGTTAAATTTTCTTTTCTTTTTCTTTTATTATCAATTTCATACTCTTCTTTTCCACTTATGATCTTGGCATGTTATTCATATCTATCAAAATTATCTCTAATATATTGAATATAATCTATCAATGAATTATACTAAGTCACAACCATGGCTAATTCAATGTATACCTTTTTGTAGATATTTTCTAGTTGGATCCATTCTTTCATAATACTATGCCAAATACAACACATCACACTAGTTTCTAACTTGTCTAGTTTTTCATGAATACACTTTGCTTCATGTCATGTGGTAGTTGTTTGATTTTTGTCTTGTGCCATATTTAGGAAAAAATCTTGAATTTTACTATATCCCAAGAAAAGTCCTTTAATTGCACCAAATCTAGTTGACCATATTGTTTGAAAGAGATTTTACAATGGGACAAATTCCATCCAAAAATTTAATAAAAATTTCCATCGATAAATTGAAGCACTTATGAAAGTGTAAATAAGTTGAAGTTGTGAAAAAAAAATATAGTTGTTGGAAAAAATTTGCAGGTTGAAGAACCAACAAGATTCAAGGAATTCCCCTGAACAAGGGGAAAACTCAGCCAAATAGTTGTGCTTTTTAATCATATTTTGTAGACATTTGTATTATCCAGGCATGTTACTTGCATTATCATATGATTTCCCCAATAATATTTGATATTGATGTCATAGTCATCCATTGTTGTTAGTACGTGAAGCTTCTAAATCACATGATTTTTTCCAATCGAAGGAATGTATTTTAAAAATAATTCAACTAGAATTCCTTCTTGATAAACATACCTTACCACAAAAGGCAAATGTTTGTGTGAGATACATCGGGCATTGAGTAAAAAAATTGAAAAATACTTTGCATTTTGGAGTTCTTGAACTATTTTGTTTATAATGTTTTGTACCATAAGGTCAATAAATTCATTATGTTGTTGTAGATAAAAAAAGATGGAATTCCTCTTCCTGAATTTCCATATTGTGAAATTTTATTTTCCAAAATGGTACAAACTCTGCAGATAAGTTCTACACACCCTAAAAAATCCATTTCTAGAAGATCCTAATAATTTTTCAACACCACGAAAGGAAATACCTTTAGTAAAAGGAATTTCATAGTTGCAACAATAGGCTTTAGAACATTCCTTAAATACTCTACTTCATTTTGGTATTGACTTACAAGTGTAGAATCGAATCTTCCCAAAAATTACTTTGAGTGATGAAATTAAGAACTAAAGTCCTAAGATCGGGGGAATCCTCATGCTCTCTCATACTTGCTGATGCATTTTTCCAATCATTTAATCCATTTTTTGAAAATGTGGTTGATTTTGTTTGAAAAAGGAGGCAAGGAATGCAATAAAAATCCTTTTGATTTTGAGTAAAGCAACCATTCTCTTAATTTTTGTTCATTTTTAAAATTTTCCATTCAAACAAATCTTTAGAAATATATCTCAAAACAATCTAAGTATTGGCTTTTTAATTTTTAAAATCAACATTCATATCTTGTTTTGGCGTATTCAAAATTATATATTTTATTGTATCGTTGTCTATTACCCATCTTGCGGATCGGGATCTACAATGATGAAATGTCCATTATTGATGGGTTTAACAATAGTATTTTCATTGTTCTCCTCTTGTTGTGTGTTCTCATCTCCTATTGACTCTGATTGTTTATTTTTGTCACTAACCTCATATATCGAAGAATAATTCTCATTTTCATTAAAAAAGACATTTGGCTTTAAATTTTCATTTGATGCACTTAAAAATATATTTATTCTAGGTATCTTTTCAAAAGGTTGTTTTCTCCTCAATTTTATGTTTAGTTATTTTTTCGAAATTGACCACCACTTAATTTTTTAATTTTATCCATTTAAACTAAATACTTGTCCTATATAATGGTTGTGCACTACCCTCTGTATACTTGTTGATACTATAATCAATACTATTACAAAAGTGAAATAAAATAAATACAATTACATAATAAGAATAATTAAATGCATTTACATAAGAGAAATAATTATATTATTAAACTTACTATTGAAAATTATTTGTTTTGTGAAGAAAATAAGAACGTTAGAAACTAAGTACCTTT
>CM031239.1:1383063-1447593 GCA_018340775.1 Taxus wallichiana var. yunnanensis
ATCTATTGAGGGAAGGATAAGATTTATGTTATGCATTTGGAGGGAGTTTTGTGTTGGGTATCCCACCTTATGATAATAATAAATATTTCTTATTTATCTTGTTATATTTATTGAGGGAGACATAAGAGTTTGAGAGAGGCAAAAGAGAAATTGAGGGAAGCATACGATTCTTTTGGTATGTGATTTGAAGTTTTTAGAGGCTTTTAAGGTGGACACCTAATCCCATTGGGATGTATAAGTGATTCCCCATGTTTCTTCTCTCCCTTGGCTTGGATTGAAAACCTTTATGCTTGGGAAAGTTCTATATTTTTGTTATTTTTGTATTGTGGTTATTGTGTTGAAGGGTTGTGTGAATGATTGTTGTTAAAGCCATGTAAAAGTTGCCTTACACACACACACACACACACACACACACACACACACACACACACACACACACACACACACACACATATATTAATATTTAAACAAAATAACTTAATATGATATAATCCATCAAATATTTTAATAAATAATATATTATAAAGTAAATGGTATTGAATGTTATATGTTTTAGTCGACCAAGTGTTAAATAAAAAATAAAACGAAGCTATTAAAACAAATTTATTACATATAATAGGGGTGGTGTATGTGAGTGAGCCATATGGGTCATCGCAGCTTGTGGAGGATAATACATGGGTTGGTGGGGCACCTCCCCACCCATATTTATATAAGCTCCATTTTAATACATAGGCCGTGACCTCCTTTTTGTAGAGAACTATGTATAAGATGTAAATTCGGCCAAAACCATAACTAGCAATCGTACTTGAAATGGGCGATGTGAATGCCGAATGGGAGTCGCCCCGGTCAGGCGTGTAAGAGACAGCCCTCATGTTTTTTTTTTTTTTTTCTAAGTGTATGATGAGGTTGATTTGGAGAGACCAAAACATAAAGGAGGAAGAGGTTTGTAGAAGAGGATGCTTAAAGGTTTATTCCAAAATCGAGATGGAGAAGAAGGATTTGGGAGAAGAAAATGTTGGGGGACCATTTTGTGGGAGTTATCTTTATGCGGAGGAGGAAGATGTGTCATGCCATTTTTGTCAAGTGTTTGATAGAGAAGTGGGATACAACATGTAGAGCGTTATGGAAAAATATGGAGATATATTATAAAGAAAGGTATTGGAAATGAATAGTTTAAAGGAAAACTTGCATGTTTTGGTTCAATGTAAACGTCAATAATTGTAAAAAATATCCTTTATATTGTAATTTTGCATCGAGGGTTCATTATGTTGGCATTTTCATGTTCATGTATGATAACAATTTGTCTTCAAATTTCAAGTACTAGATTAAAGTTCACACTCATAAAATTTTGTATTGAGTCACGGATCAGTTGTGGGACATGTTGAAAGAAATAATTACTAACATTAGACATCAAAAATAGAAACCATTTTTTGCTAAAACTAAGAAAACACTACTTGGATATAATATATTTAATATTATAAAAAATTTAAGTAACTTCGGTCTTTCCCCGAGGTCCTTGATCCATGTTTTGATATAATAGATTGTTTAAAACCTATTTCAAGTACATATAAAAACATAAATGATGATGATAACATGATCTCATTTCATCTTTATGGAATTTCTATGATTTTAAAATCCATTTTTTTCTAGTTCTATTATTTAAACAAAAATAATAATCCCCAATTTCAGAGTACCTAACACATATGCCTATGGGGATTCAAACCTTTGACCACATACAATGCAATCGGACATATCTTCCGAGGAATATTCTATACGAGATAGTTGAAGGCGAATAATTGTTCAAGTGTCCTGTTAATCAACAAAAACCTTTCAATGGTGTCCGTTCCTCATGTTCTTGTTCATCCATTTCTAAAATCAACTACAACGGTGAACACTACTAGAAAAAAATAGTGATGATGCGAAGAAGAGAACTACTTGGACACTTGTGGGTTCGCACATGTCGAATGCACAAAATGTGTTTCATGAAGGCAACATCGGTATAGTAGGGGGATTGAAATTGAAGGTCGAGATTATTTTTTTCAACGTCCATGTATGGACACAAAAACAAAGCTATCTTTTCCCTTGCATGTTTGGAAAATGTTAGCTACTAACTAGGCCTTTCCTTAGTGAAAATGTCTTTGGTCCATATGACCACCTAAAATGCATTTAAGCGAGTAAGTATTCCATGCACCTAAATTTAAGAAAAGGGAATAAACAATAGCATAGGGCCAAAAACATTCAATTTAAATATGTAGAAATAAAATATGAAGAGAAAATATTGAGCTATGAAAATTTTTTGGTTTTGATTCAACATAGAAAGAAAAATCTAGCAGATTCAACCGAATGTCATAGATACGATAATAACTGCTTCAAAAACAAATTTTTTCAAATGTTTGTAGAAATCTATATACATAAAAGTGTCCTAAAGAAAAAAAAAAAAAGACTTAAAAAAGTATACAATTGTCTATGAAACTTAGTAGGTTCATTTTTATTGTCTTATTATATACCCTTATTTTTAGGATAAACTTTAGATGTAAGGGTACAATGTTAAATTTAAAGTAAATAAAATATTGTAAATTTTGTGATAATTGCATTCTGTTGTTTGGCTAAAAAGTTAGATATAAAGATAAAATTATGTTGAATATTATAGTGTTGTTAGCAAAGTGGACACGCCAAAAGATATTTATAAAACAATTAGTTTTGGAATATATAAAAATGGCATTTTTAGTTCTCGGTTTGTTATCACAATGGAATAATTATACCAAATAGATATCTAAAAGCCCGTGTATTTTTTTTTGATTGAATCCCCATACTGTGAATTAAAAATAGTTTATTGTTTCCTAATGTCTATAGCTCAAATTTTATAGCAGCCACTCCACCATTCTTTTAAAACAGCTTTGAAGGGGATTTGGGAGTTTTCATCCAAACATATGGAGATGGCTTATGGCATACATTATGGAG
This sequence comes from Taxus wallichiana var. yunnanensis, assembly GCA_018340775.1. NCBI lineage: Eukaryota > Viridiplantae > Streptophyta > Pinopsida > Cupressales > Taxaceae > Taxus > Taxus wallichiana. The sequence continues at coordinate 1,386,025 of CM031239.1, forward strand.
ATGGATTGGAGATGGATTACTGAAGGGGGTTTGTGGGAGTTTTCAGTCCATGCTTGAGAAAGTATTTACAACGTAGAAAAGTCCAATTTTCACAAATAGACGACATAGTTAAACAATACTTGTGGTTGTTTGAGGAGGACATAGTAATAGAATTTATTATTTCTTAAAGAGATGTTCCCTACAAACTGGATTACAAAAAAATCATTCAGTCAGGAAAGGAAACGAATGTAGATATTACTATAGTTGATTTTCCCATGGACGAGAAGTGGTCAACAGTATTTGGTGTCATGAATTTGTAGAGAAACCCAATGGAGAGCATCTTAATATGATGTACATTCGGTTAGCACGGAGGTGTCCTTAATAGCTCTCCTAAAATCAGCACCATTATGGGTTAAATCAGATCTACAAATGGAGATAAATTTGTCTCCTCATTTTACTATATATAAATTGATCCATCTGGATCTGTATGAATATCTAACGAACAGAAATAGTCATTATGAGGTTCCCTGAATTGAAACGGGACGAAATAGAGAAGTTATTTTTTCTATAGAAAATCGATCTAATAAAAACCTGAAATATTGATTTCTATGTTTTAAGAATGAAGACGAAGAAAAATAGGTAAGATAATTTCGGAAGAAAAATAGGGAAAATAAGATAATATCGAAAGAAAAAAATGCGAGGCGCAAGGATATTTCATTGACATCGTCAATCATCCATATAAGGGTTTGCTTTCCATATCCGCCTGTCCCCTGTAAAATTTAGGTCATCCTTATTACCATTTATACTTTCATTCCATATTATTCTTGATGTCGTAACGATGATTGAAATAGAAGGATCGACTTTCTGCCCACTCTGAGCAAATGACCGATTCATATTCTCTCCGCCAAAAGTCTAACTTTCTTGCTCTGATTTGTGATGGTTATGTTTGAGAACATGAAAACTATTCTGAAAGTTTCCTTTTCCTCCTTGATCTCCTGCCACGTTACAGAAGTCATGCAGCAACTTCCGAGTGGGTTTTATGTACTTTGAATGCTTTGCATACCCTCCAAATTGCCCAGATGAAGTTGTATTGCAGTTCCAATATACTTTGGGAGACACTATCCCCTCTTTTATGTATCTGAAGTGGGTTTAATTTCCTACCGATGGTTTGTTTGTTGTAAGCAAAATAAGAAGTTGGCGATCAGGAGGCAGTTCATTCAAGCGTTTAGATAGATTATGAATAAACTCGCCATGTGATTATCCAGTGACCGAAGCAACAATGGCGTGGAAGCTATTTCCAGGTTACGAACCACTGCAACATGAAGGGATGAAGTTTCTACTGTCATATTTGAACGTTCACGTACGACATGCAGCTGAAGCGTCCGATTTCTAACTGTGTCATATTTTACAAGGCTCTTCTATCTCACTTATAAGAACGCCTTCGGCATATATATATTCGAATTCATTTTTATGACCAGGCCGCTATTACATATATAAATCTGTCATTTCTTTTATCTGGTATTTTCTAAAATAAATTCAAATTTAATAAAATGTGTATACACACACACAAACCCTAGATCTCTGTGTATAATCTATTTAAAACCAAAAATAAATAAAGTAAAAATGCTCATACCTAAATAGGGCAGATTATTAGTATTTTTAAAATAATGCCATAACTCAATAGAGTAAATCTATTACAAATGCAAATAGCAAATCTAATTCAAGCAAACCCTAGGAGAGGGATGAAAACAAACTCTCCAAATGTGAGTTATCCATCCAAGAACATTGAGCATCCTTACATGGCCTCCATGGCCTCTACGGTCCCAAAACCTACAAACAAAATGGAGCAAATGAATGAGTTTAGGGTAAAAGGAAGAATAATTAGATGACCTCATAAGGAAATTCTATGGCATTTTTAATCCAAGGGTCCAAAATGACTTAATCTAATGGATGAGATTTTACAACTTTAAGTGATGTGTTTTTGTCGGAATGAAAATTTAATTAAAAATAATATGGGTAATATGTGAATGAGGCCACTTAAGGGTATTAGAGTATTAGGATTAAATTGTGACCTTTATTTTTATAGATAAATGATTTTATAAATGAATTTGAAATTTGCAAGGGTTCATTAAATTAAATAATTATGAAAAGGGTAACTTGGTTAATGAATCAAAAGGGTTAATTATTGGAATTTAAATGTATGGTTAGATGATGTCATGAGAGGCCTAGTTGTTAAGTTGTTATTAGAAGTAATAATTAAACTAACCTAGAAATATTGACCCAGATAATATATTAAACAAGGGAATTAATAGAAACCCTAGAAGGGGATTTAGACCCAAAATGGTTGGGATGAGTAATAATAATTAATTGTTAATTTAATTACGACAACCTTACAAATATGTGGAAAAAAATTAATCATGAAATATTTAAACCTAGTTGGTGGTTATCTTGTTGCAACCTTTTTAAACAAAAAAATATATTCGTAATTTTCCTAATTAATTATTGGGTTTGTCTTGGGTTTTGTGCGTGGAAAATGTGGGCGTTACAAAAAATTATAGAGAAGAAAAATAATCTAAATGACATTTTCTATATAAAGAATTTTTCATAATTTAAACTTACATGTATGTTAAGTATGGAAGTTTGATGGATGCCCGTAAAGTGTTTGACCAAACGAAACAATACTACAAAGTGGCTTATTTTGAGCCAAAAGTATATTTTTGTCTCAAAATTCTACTTTTTCTCAAAATTTCCTCTTTTTTAAATTTTAATATTTTTAATGATTGATTTGTTTTATCAAAAACACAACACTTGACCAAAGCATTTTATTTTTCAATCTTTCTCCTCCTAAAATTATCCTAACCCTAATCACATCCAAAGTAGCGACCACACAAGGAAGTTGTCACTATGTCTACAAATGGAGGTGTGGCGGTTGTACATTAGGAAATTAATGTTTACATTATAGATTTTAGTAATATTGTATTACTATATATAGTTGTTGAGATATATTGTTATAACAATATATCTAGTATTGATAGCGAATAGTTTATTGATATTAGTTGTTAGATCAACTCATTATATTTAAATAGTTGTTTGAGCAACCTCCTCGTATGTAGGATTTATATTTTGCTATATATTTGTAATTGTTCAATAGAGTGAGAATATAGAAGAATTGATATATTATTTTTTTCGTAAGTCCGATCCAAACCTAAGATTTGCTATCGAGAGATGGTTTGTTCTGACGATGAGAGTCTTGAAGCCTTCCATGTGATTTTTGTTCATATATCTATACACTCGAAATATCCTCTCTATCAAAGACATGTGTATTTATATAGGAAAGTCCCCAAAATTTGTGAGTGATCTATGTTTCTATATCTTCCTGGTAGATTTGAAAATCAATACGTAGTTTGAAATTTCCTTTGTGTACACTATGTTTACCATGCGAGAGTTTTTTCATTCAACTTATGGTCGTATCTCCATATACATTCACGTATTTTGTTTGATATTCCATTTCAAGCACTTTTATCGATCTTTCTCGTTTTAATAGTGAACGTGGTGCATTGTGAATAAATTAAAAAATCTCAGGCACAAATCTCTTAAATAGTTAGCTCTCTACATATCAAGTAGCTTGCTTAGATGAAGATCTTGTAATGATGTTTAAATCCTAACACGGTCTTTACATTGATTAAAATAAATCCAAGTTTAGAAGAACTTATTTCTTTTTTCTAGATGAAGAAAATAGAATCATGATTGTGGAACCAGAGGAAAAATCAATGTATGGTAAGAAACAAGATAAAATAAGATCTAAATCTTCTTTCAGACCTGGATCATCTTATAAATATTCAAAGAAGTGGCTCACCTATTATTACTACAGACAATCTAGTCACTTGTCCTCAAATTGCAAGAAAAGAGCACAAGACTTACTTGATGGAAAACTACAAGATAATGCCATGGCTGCTAATGAAGAAGGAGAAAATGAAGAGGAAGGAAATACTGCTCATATAGAAAATCAAAGTGATGAATATTTTCTCTATTAGATAATTTTCTATGGAGGACGGAAGCATCGAGGTTGGAGGTCGATCATGTTAAGTTTAAGCATTAGTTTAATCCATTGAATGGACAATTATAGGCAGCAACTTTCTCTCTCTCCTTCTCTCCTCCCGGCCTTTATAAGGCTTGCACTCTTGTTTGTAAATACACATTCCTATTGAAAATACATTGGTTATTTTGTCTTGTGTTGTCTCACTAACCTCTTTGGTGATGAATGATGGGCCGCTGCCACTAATTTGGTGGCACGTGTGTTTTTTTCTTTGGAGTGGTGTACCTTATTTCAAAAGTGTGTGCAATCGTTTGATTTTAGAATTTTAGTTTGATGTGGTTTTCGAGTGTGAATTGAAAAAAGCAATAGAAGTTCATTCTGTTCATTGGTATGTGGCTATTTCTATTTCCCCTATGAAAAAAACATAGTGAAGAGAAAATAGAACAATGAAATACATAATCATGAGTCTTTATGAGGTTGAATAGTCAGATGTGTTCTGTTTAGACCTAGGTTTGTGGTTAGCCTCTTGAGAACCATTGAAGGCTGCTTCTCGATGTGTTTCTACTTGATTTCCCACACTACTAGGTCGGAGGTGTTCCTCGAGTTACGGGTTGATAAGTTAGATGATTCATGAGCATGTTCCCATCCTCTTGATAAGATGTGTTCTTGATAGTGTATGGTTAATAAGAAGTTGATGTGTTCCTTCTTCTACCTTCATTTAAAGTATTATACCAAGATCATGAGCAAGCACGAGTGATAGAAATGCACAGATGAAGTGTGAAATTTATTTTACTACCATGTAAAGATTATGGGGGAATGTTAGGAAATTAATGTTTACATTATAGATGTTAGTAATATTGTATTACGATATATAGTTGTTGAGATATATTGTTATAACAATATATATCGTATTGTTAGCAGATAGTTTATTGATATGAGTTATTAGATCAACTAATTATATTTAGCGAGTTGTTTGAGCAACCTCCTCGTATGTAGGAGTTGTATTTTCCTATATATTTGTAATTTTTCAATAGAGTGAGAATATAGAAGAATTGATATAATATTTTTTGTTAGTCTGATCCAAAGCTAAGAGTACCTGATCAACATGCGGTGACTAAAGGAGCACAAAATATCGGTATTGGAGGTTGGTATTACAAGTTATAACCCTTAAGCTCCTCTCTCAATACCCTCCATAGATTAAATAATTCCTTTTGTTTTTACATATTTTTTAGATGTCTTAACTAAAAATGTGGGCATTGAAATCATAGGGATTATTGTAGGAACATGCATAGTATTCATAGTAGCAATACTTGGTGGTAGTGTTCTCAAAAGAAATAGGTTACAAATGGAGATTTAGGCTAGATTGGAAAAGGAGAGGACATAAATTATAGCAATCCATATTTTTCCCCGAAAAAATATTGGATCAGCCATGACCCCACACAAAAACTAGAGAAATCACATTTGAATCCTACAAACAGGTTACAGGGAGACTCTACAATGGAAGTGGCAGGGCCTGCGAAAGATCAAATGACCCTATGCAGAGAATTTCAAAAATGGCTCTGTCGAGTGAATCCATGCCTTAAATCCATTAAATAGATTACAAGCAGGCTCGGAAATGGAATAGCAGGTCGGGGTAGGAGGAGATAGTGTCAAAGAGGCTAAGAGGTTCAAAGAGAAGAAACGGTGAAGGTTCGAGGTCTTTGGCTCTGAATAGTTCAGAACGAGTCCAAAATTGACTAAGTATGGAGGAGACAATGGACACTTGCCAAGTGTCCAAATGGCACATCTCCAAAGTCAATCCAAAAAGGAGGCTCGAACAAGTGCTAGGCCCCCACGTGTCCCAGCCCAAAATGGAAGAGGTAGAGTCAAAGCTAAAATTCAAACAACGGATAGGGTGGGCCTCAAAAAGGCTAAGTATAGAAATGCAAGCGAGGTTGCCACGCGTCAGCTCTGGCGCATCCCCAAGGGTAAATCCAAAAGTGGAGACTCAAATGAGCACCAGCTCGCCACGTAGTCCAAGGTCCGAAAAGGTAAGAGGGAGGTCATTGAAAAGTCCAAAGACCTACGGAGGCTTCCAAGTGTCAACCCGATGCTCCTTCAAAGGAAAATCTTGATCGGGCTTTTAAGTGAGCGCGGAGCCTCCACGCGTCCAGTTTCAAAAAGGGACAGAGTCGGGTTGAATAGTCAATGCATTGAGACAGGCCAAGGAAGGTGCCAAGTGTCCAAATGGTGCTAATTCAAGAGTATAATTAAGGGAGGTTTCAAAAAGCAAGTGCACCACCACGTGTCCCCTGATCGAATATATGACCCCACCGAGCAAAGGACTTAGCCAAAAACATAAGGAAATTGAGCAGGTCACGGAAGAAACCACGTGTCAGCCCCACACCACTCCAAAAGTAAAATACAGAGGCTACCCTCAAACATGCGCCAGCCCTCCACATGTGTCCCATTTTAAAAGGGGGCCCGTTTTCAAACTAGTTTTCCCACTATTTTGTACGGACCCGATTCAAATTTCAAATGGGCATATCTTTCAACTCGGGGCTCAAAATCCAAAAATCTATGCACCATTGGAAAGATCTCGGCCTCATCTACACCATGAAGATCTAAAATTTAAGTTTGGGGAGGTTAGGTGGGAGAAAAATGGAGAAACATCTTTAGGCCATTAATGCAGGATCTATTTTTCCCCAACAACCAGATCGGATTCGATCTGATCCATCGTTTCCTCCTCCTTCGAGGCACCAAACAAGAAATTGATGTAGTTAAGATAGATTTGGGGTATATTTTGTAGGAGGCATTATAGTAGTGGTTGAACTTTGAACTATTTTTCCCACTTCTCTCTCTTTCTTCCTCTTCTGTGTTGAATCTATAAAAGTAGGGTCGGGACTCATTGTAAAGGGTTGGACATTCTTCTATTTTTTAGCTCCCTTTTCCTCTGGAAAAAAATTCATGGAGTTTTAGACCTTCCATTAGATTACAACACGTTTTCTTCCTTTTGGCCATTTTGTAAATGCATTGTATCAAATCTACAGAGCAATAATACATGTTTGTGGCTGATTTTTGACCCTTTCTTGTCTTCATTGCTCTCATCTGGTCTTTCATTGCAAAACTGGTTATCTGTGCTTGATTATTGTATGCATTTTTTTGGTTTGTGCCTATCAAAAAAAAAAATGTTCATCATTCCTTCGGTGTATCACCTAGTTAGCTTAGTTTTAATTTCTTGTATTCCTTTCATCCTTGTCTCCTTGGCAATATTAGATTAGGTTTAGGAATAAATCCTTTGCAAATTTCACGTATGCACCTAGACAAAGGAATAGGAACCAACCTTAATCTGGAGAGTTTTCCCATTTGCAAAGTCCCACACTTTGGGGAAAACTCAATGTTATGCGAATCACATCAAATGACAAGTTTTAAACACCAAATCTGAGAGGTCATTTGGGGTGCTGTGATTTTGCACTAACAGTTTTGGCACCTGGGGGACAAAGAAGTCTCCATCTTTATTACAGTAAGATCGATGTGCACTTGTTGTGATTCTAGCTTTTAAGAAGTTTTTAAAAACTACACATCTGGTGACTCCAAAAGGAACAAAATCCACTGGTTTCAGTAGTCCAAGCTTCCCAAGTTCATGAGAAGGATACAAACAAGGTCAAGAACTAGAGAAGAGGGACAATTTTTACACCTACACTTGTCTCCAGACAGAAGGAGAAGAGGAAGAAGAGCCCAAAGGTCTCCATCTCCACCAAACAGAGCCTTATCAACACCTCCTCCTAGTAGGTCATTCTTTCAATCAAGAAGGGTGCTCAGGCCGATCAAGATGGCACAACCAAATCCTTATGTCAATTTCACTAGGCAGCAGCCCACTCACTCTGAATGCACAAAATCTAGTCCCAGTGGTAGCATTAAAGAGCATCCCATATTTCACTAGAGAAAACTAGACTTCTCCTAGTGACCATGTTCAAGACATTACAAATGTCTGTATAATCCATGAGATCACTGAGATGGACATTACAGTCAAGTTGCTAGCCTCTTCACTCAAGGGTAAAGCTTCACAATGGTTCAGGAGCCTAGCAACAAGAGGCTCTATTCAAACTTGGGACCATCTGTGTAGAGCTCTTCATGACCAGTTTGGAGAAAAGGAGATAACCTATCCTTGTTGGAGCAACTGACAACAATCAAGAGAGCTCCGAATGAGTAGTTGAAAGATTTCAACCTCATATTTCAATGGACTGGGATAGATTCCAGTGGCAAGTAAAGCCCACAGAAGAAGGTGCCTTCTTATACTTTCTTAGAGCTTTAAATTCTGATATTGCTTTAATGATTCAGTCAATGGGAGGCACAACCTTACCTACAGCTTATAGCCTTTCCATAGGAGCTGAGAATCATTTAATTCAGGCTGGAAAACTTGCTCCTAGGCCATCCATGCCTCTATACCCCAAATTAGGAAACCCAAGTACCAGCCAAACACCCACATTAGCTCCTATACCTACTCCTAGAGTCAAAGTTCAATTGAAGCCTCCACCTCATCATCTAACACCTCAAAGGAGCTTCAGGAAGTTATGAAACAACTTCAAAACCTAGGGAATGAGTTAGTAACCATCAAAAGACAATAGGCTCGAGTTTCTAGGCCATCACCTCAAGCTCAAGAGTATCAAGCTAGACCCCCATATCAACAAAATAGACCACCAGCTTAGGCTGTAAATCAGAGTCAACACCAAGGACAACCTCAAGTTGCTAGACCTTTCAGGTCATATGATCCAAACACAACTTCAACATCAAGGGCATTGGTTCCAACACAAAATAACATGGCACAAGAATATGATTGGTGTTTCCCATGCAATCAGCCACATAATCAATCAATGTGCTTCAATGGTGCACTAAATCAGGCTTTGATGGTGCAAACCATTGGTGTGTCACAAGAACCTAGCCAAGAAGAAAATCAACAGCAAGGAGCTCAGCAAGAGGGACCTCCAAGTGAAACTATGCTTGTCAATTGGCAAGCTGAAGACTTCTGTGGAATGAATCAGGCTCCTTCTCAAAGTATAGCTACCAATACACATGGTCCAAGAAGAGAAATATTGAGAAGGACAATTCACCAAACTCAGGTAATCCTCAATCCTCCATTTCTCCACAAGGTATTGGCATTCAAAATACAACTCCCAATATGCAGAGCCAATCCAAGCCACCTTCCAAATCCACTCAAGCACCAGTTGTAACAACCCATGTGCAAGAGAAAAATGTGCCAGGAAGGGGCAACAGAAAGGATAGCTCATTTAATATCATTGAGAAATGAAGAAGACAAGTGTGAACATTTCACTATGGGAGTCACTGGCCATTCCAGGACAGAGGGATCTATTGCAGACTACTATGGCCAATTGGTCAAGCTCAAATCAACCCCCTAACCAACAAGAGAAAGTGCTTACCAATACAACTCAACCTGGGGAAACCATCAAGAGAGAACAAGGTAAGAACCTGAGACCTCCTCCATTCTATGTTTCATTAATCATTGGGGACAAATTGGTGCATAATTACATGATTGATTCGGGGGCAAGTAGTTCTGTAATGCCCAAACAAATAGCTGATCAACTGGGTCTCCAATATGAAGTCATCTCTAGAGGGGTAGTAGTAAATTGATGGGACAACAATGACAATTGTTGAGTCATCAAGGATCTAAGAGCCACACTACATGCCTACCCCAATGTGATTGTATTGCAGAATGTAACATATCAGTCATAGACTTGCCACCACATTTTGCATTGTGTTTGTCCAGGACTTCACTACCAAAATTGGAGGCTATTTGTCTGATTGACTAGTCACATATGCTTTTTAGAACAAGGTATGGAGCTAAGGCCACAATCATCTGAGCCCATAGTGGATTATCACATTGAGTCTTATGTGCCTAGCCCAATCAATGCAAATTGTTTGGCTTTTGATCAGGAGGACCTCCTAAACACTTGTGAAGCAGATACCAAGGTGGGGTGTATCCCAGACTTGACTCTCGATGAATGGGCAAACAAAAGACATGCTTTTGACCCCTATAAGGAGATGGAAGAATCTGAGCTAGGAGTCTACTTGCATGAGGAGAATCATCCTCTTCCTGACATCATTAAGCCAGAACACAAAGATGACAATGAAGTATGGAAATTGTTCTTTGATGGCTCGAGAAGTAGGCAAGGAGCCGAGAGGAGGAGCTATGATTGTGTCACCCCAAGGTATGAAATACTACTCAACTTTCCATTTCCAATTTTCCTGTTCAAACAATACAACAGAATATGAGGCTTTGGTTCATGGATTGCATTGGGCTAGAAGATGAGGAATCAAGAACTTGCAAGTGTTTGGTGACAGTGAACTAGTTTCCAATCAAGTCAAAGGACAAAATGTTGTCAAGAATGACCTGCTCAAGAGCTACAAGAATAGGGTATGGGATCTCATTGAGGATTTCAAGCCTTCAACATTGTGTCCATACCTAGGAAGGAGAACAAGTCTACTTGATAGGCTTGCAATAGTTGAGAAACATTTGATGTGGTTGATAAACATCAAGAGGGACAAAGGACAACCACATATCCATGTGATTGTGAGGCCAACAGTGCCAGATAACAACACATGCTGGCAGGTGTTTGAGAATGATCAACAATCATCATTTTTATGCAAGAGGAAGTTGAATTCTCAGCTAGGAATCAAGACAAATTAGAGCAGCAATATGGAGATCAAGTAGTGCAGCTACATACAAACAAGCTTCCCAAAGGTTTGGTGACATTAGAATCTATCTTCAATCCTAATGATCAGTTTTGAAAAGAGAAGGCTAACATACAGATCAAAGGAGAAGATTCAGAGTCAATTCTAGTTGAAAAGGAAAAACACTTCAAATTGGCAAAGTGGCCACCGAGAAAGAAAGGTATGAATTCATGCAACTTTTCCAAGAGTTTCCAGATGTATTTTCTTGGAGCTATGAAGACCTAAGAGGGTTCAATCCAAAGCTAGCACAACACACAATCAACTAGATCCAATGCTAAGCCCATCAGAAAAAGAGAGACCAATCAATCCACACATTGAACCTCTGATGAAGAAAGAGCTAAACAAGCTGATAGAGGCAAGTATTATATTTCCAATCAAACACTCAAGTTGGGTTGCAAACTTGGTCCCAGTCAGAAGAAGAATGGAGAGATTAGGTTGTGTGTAGACTTTCGAGACTTGAACAGAGCATCCCTCAAAGACCACTACCCACTCCCCTCAATGGAGCAAATTTTTGCAAGTGGTGTCTGATCAGAGAGATTCTCCCTCCTAGATGGCTACTCAGGGTATAACCAAATAATGGTGAAAGAAGATGATCAGTTCAAAATGGCTTTCACCACCAAATGGGGCACCTATGCCTATAGAAAAATGCCATTTGGATTGTCTAATGTCGGAGCCACTTTCCAAAGGGAAATGGATATGGCATTCAAAGGGTTGATCAACAAAATAGTACTGATATATCTGGATGACATCACTTGTGTTCTCCAAAAATGCAGCAGATCACCTTTTTCACCTAAGACATAGTATTTCAAAGATGTAGGAGATTCGGGGTATCATTGAACCCTAAAAATGCATATTTTTGGCCCATGAGGGCAGGCTTCTAGGCCATATTGTGTCAAAGGAGGGTTTGGAAATTGACCCAGAGAGGGTTGAAGCAATAAAAGCATTTCCATTACCAAGCCATAAGAAATCTCTTCAAAGTTTCTTAGGAAAGATCAATTTTGTCCATAGGTTTGTACCAGACTTTGCTGCCCTTGTCAAGCCAATAACGTTGATGTTGAAGAAGAGCTTGGCATTTAGGTGGACAATGAAGGAAGAGAAAGATTTTGAGGCCATCAAAGAAGCTATATCACAAGCCCCAACTCTCGTGAATCCAGACTTCTCTAAGGACTTCATACTATATGCCTTTGGTGGCAGTGACACAATTTCTGCAATCTTAGTACAACAACAAAGAGGGTATAGAGCAGCCAATTGCCTTCTTCAGCCAAGGTCTGGAAGATTATGAAGTGAGATACTCCTTCATCAAAAATCACATCCTTGTAGTGATCAGAGGGTTAAAGAAGTTTAAACATCTGGTTTCAAACAATAAAATCCAACTATTAGTCTCCCATGCAGGAGTTAAAGACTTCCTTCTCAGCAAGGATCTGAATGAAAAACATGCAGATGGATCACTCATGTCATGGAGTATGACATTGAGATCAAGGTTACTAAGCTGGTCCATGGGAAGGGATTGTGTGAACAACTGGCCTCGAGTCAACAAGATGAAGCAAGTGGTGAAAAGGAAGTTGTTTTTGTTCTACAAAATAGTCAAGAGGAAGAAAATGATGATGTGCCCACTCCTTGTTGGACTCAGAACATTATGCACTTCCTACAAATAGGCCTATGCCCTCCAGAAATGAGTAAAACAAAAAGGAGACACTTCAGACTACAGGCCATCCCATACGTGCTTATTGATGGCATCTTGTTCAAAAGGGACATCAATGGCATTTCTGTTAAGATGCATTGGGACAGATCAGATTGAGAGAGTGTTACAAGAGTTCCATGATGAGCAGCTAGAGGCCATTTTTCTCCATGGGTGACATAACACTCAAGATCATGAAGGTGGGTTATTATTGGCCCAGGGTGTTTAGTGACTACTATGCATGGATCAAAAAGTGCAAGAACTATGTGTTCTTCAGAGGCAAAGAAAGGCTAACAACACTTCCATTGCACCCAATTTCAGTTGACCAACCATTCATGCAATGGGGATTGGACTTCATTGGGGTCATCAATCCAAATTCGAGCCAAGGCCACAAATGGATTCTTGACAACAACATACTATTTCACCAAGTGGACCGAGGCAGTGGCACTCAAAGAAGCTAATGAGTCTAGCATACTAGATTTCTATGAAGGGATAGTGACCAGATTTGGAGTGCCAACCACCATTATATCAGACAATGCATTGGCATTCATAGGTTCCAAAATCATAGAATGGGCTGTTAGGAATGGGATTTACTTGAGCACTTCATCAAACTATTACCCTCAAGGTAATGGCCAAGTTGAGTCCACAAACAAGAACCTGCTAAGGATTGTCAGAAGAACTCTTGATGAAAATCAGAGAACTTGGCACACAAAACTCAAATCAGCCTTATGGGCTGATAGGACAACACCCAAGAGGTCTACAGAAGCTCTCCATTCAAACTTGTCTATGGGAAAGAGGCAAGTGTTTCCTATATCACTTGAGTTTCCAGCATTGGAACTCATGAAGCAAGCTGGAGATGTCTGAGTTTGAACCAATGGAGGCCAGTATGCAGAATTGATGGAATTGGAAGAAACCAGAGAGCATGCACTTCAAACAATGGAGAAGGATCAGGTCTCAATCAAGAGATGCTTTGATAAGAAAGCAAAAACAAGGACTTTTCAAGAAGGAGACCTAGTTTTGAAATGGGATGCAGATCGGGAAAAGCCAGGAAAACACTCCAAATTTGATGCCATCTGGAGTGGCCCTTACATGATCACAGAGTGCAAGAGTAGCAATGCCTTCCAGCTGACTAAATTGGATGGTGAAAAATTATAGATCCCAGTAAATGGGATCCATCTCAAACATTTCTACTAAATGGGAAGTTTCCACCCCTATAAATATTAGCATAGGATTTTATTTCCCTAAGTGTGTATGCACGTTGTTTTGTTGTAGTGTAGTTTTTGTTTCCCTAAGTGTTGTGGCACAGTTCTTTGTTGCTCTAGGTTGCATCATTACACAGTCCAACATGCCTCCAAGTGGACGTGCTATCCCTTTCAGTATTCATAGTAGGGAAACTCATAGTTACCTGTAATAGTTTCCATCTTCAAAAGAAAACAAATGCAGAGCAACTAAAATTGTCTTCAAAATAGTCCATTCAGGGACAAGTGAAAGCCCCAAGTTCAAATCAAATTTCTACTCTCAGAAACCATTGTCTCAAGTTTTCTTATGAAAATTGAGACTACATATGGTCGGCTCATGGATCAGAGGCAGGATCAGTACTAGGCCATCATTCTCGACTCCATGCCCAATGGACATAACAAGGCAACTGGTCCTCTCATCTAGTAGGTAAATACCCCTATGCGAGTCACCAAAATTGTTATCCATATTTTTCCCCCTAAAAAATATTGGATCAGCCATGACCCCACTAGAAAAAACCAGAGAAATCACATTCAATCCTACAAACAGGTTGCAGAGGAGACTCTACAATGGAAGTGGTGGGGCCTACAAAAGATCAAATGACCCTGCGCAAGAGAAATTCAAAAAAATGGCTCATCGAGTGAATCCATGCCTTAAATCCATTAAACAGATTACAGGTGTGGCTCGAAATGGAATAATAGGGGTCGGGGGGGAGGAGAGAAGTGTCAAAGAGGCCAGAGGTTCAAAGAGAAGAAACGAAGAAGGTTCAAGGTCTTTGGGCTCTGGAATAGTTCAGAATGAGTCCAAAATCGACTAAGTATGGAGGAGACAACGGACACTGCCAAGTGTCCAAACGGCGCATCTCCAAAGTCAAATCCAAAAAGGGAGGCTCAAACAAGTGCCAAGCCCCCACGTGTCCCAGGCCCAAAATGGAGGGTAGAGTCAAAGCTAAAAGTCAAACGGCGGATAGGGGGCCTCAAAAAGGCTAAGTATAGAAATGCTAGTGGAGGCTACCACGCATCAACTCGCATCCCCAAGGGTAAATCCAAAAGTGGAGACTCAAATGAGCACCCATCTCACCACATAGTCCAAGGTCCAAAAAGGTAAGAGGGAGGTCATTGAAAAGTCCAAAGACCTACAGAGGCTTCCAAGTGTCAACCCGATGCTCCTTCAAAGGAAAATCTTGATCGGGCTTTTAAGTGAGCGTGGAGCCTCCACGCGTCCAGTTTCATAAAGGGACAGGGTCGGGTTGAATAGTCAATGCATTGAGATAGGCTAGCGGAGGGTGCCAAGTGTCCAAATGATGCTAATTCAAGAGTAAGAAATTAAGGGAGGTTTCCAAGCAAGCGCCAAGCCACCACGTGTCCCCGGTCAGATATATGACCCCGCCGAGCAAAGGACTTAGCCAAAAACATAAGGAAATTGAGCAGGTCATGGAAGAAACCACATGTCAGCCCCACACCACTCCAAAAAAAAATATAGAGGCTGCCCTCAAACATGCCAGCCCTCCACGTGTCCCATTTTAAAAGGGGGCCCATTTTCAACCGGTTTTCCCACTATTTTGTATGGACCCGATACAAATTTCAAAGGGCATATCTTTCAACTCGGGCTCAAATCCAACAAATCTAGCACCGTTGGAAAGATCTCGCCTCATCTACACCATGAAGATCTAAAACTTTAAGTTTGGAGAGGTTAGGTGGGAGAAAAATGGAGAAACATCTTCGGCCATTAATGCAGATCTATTTTTCCCCAACAACCAGATCGGATTCAATCTGATCCACCATTTCCTCCTCCTTCGAGGCACCGAACAAGAAATTGATGCAAGTCAAGATAGATTTGGGGCAGATTTTGTAGGAGGCATTGATAGCAGTGGTTGAACTTTGAACTATTTTTCCCACTTCTCTCTCTTTCTCCCTCTCTGTGTTGAATCTATAAAAGTAGGGTCGAGACTCATTGTAAAGGGTTGACATTCTTCTATTTTTAGGCTCCCCTTTTCCTCTCGAAAAAAAATTCATGGAGTTTCATACCTTCCATTAGATCACAACACATTTTTTGCCTTTTGGCCATTTTGTAAATGCATTGTATCAAATCTGCAGAGCAATAATACATGTTTGTGGCTGATTTTTGACCCTTTCTTGTCTTCATTGCTCTCATCTGGTCTTTCATTGCAAAAATTGGTTATCTTGTGCTTGATTATTGTATGCATTTTTTTGGTTTGTGCCTATCAAAAAAAAAATGTTCATCATTCCTTCGGTGTATCACCTAGTTAGCTTAGTTTTAATTTCTTGCATTCCTTTCATCCTTGTCTCCTTGGCAATATTAGATTAGGTTTAGGAATAAATCCTTTGCAAATTTCACGTATGCACCTAGACAAAGGAATAGGAACGGGTGCCGTGATTTTACACTAACAGTGTTACTATAAAATTCATAGAACCTCCGAATGGCCTCTCTTGGTGGGGCATTCAAATCTAATTCTAATCTAACCATTCCAAGGAGAGAGAGGAGAGAGAGAGAGAGAGAGAGAGAGAGAGAGCCTACTTCTAAGCGATGATACACCAAAAACTAAGTGGTGAGATACTTCTGGGAGAGGAGGATGAAAGCAGGGAAAAAAATGGAGATGAGGAGGGAGGTTAGACAGAAGTGACACAAAACCATATCCAAATCCTCCATTAAACTCCATGAAGCACAACATTTTACACTTGCAAACATGAAATACATACACAAGAATAAAACATGAAATGGAGAGGGATAGAGAAACAAAAAAACATGAGAAATGGTTTAAGAACACAAAAAAAACAC
The DNA here is from genome assembly GCA_018340775.1 of Taxus wallichiana var. yunnanensis. Lineage (NCBI taxonomy): Eukaryota > Viridiplantae > Streptophyta > Pinopsida > Cupressales > Taxaceae > Taxus > Taxus wallichiana. Next base: position 1,402,482 of record CM031239.1, read on the forward strand.
TATTTTATTGCTCTATGAGGTGCATGGACCATTACATTGATGCTCGAGAGACAAAAATACACTTTCCGGAGCATAGGAGAAGGCTTACAACTAAAAATGGAGTCAGAAACAAATTTGACAAGAGTTTCCCCACATCCTAGAATGTCTCTCCTTCTCAAATGAGAAGTGTTTACAATATATAGATGATGAAAACCAGAGAGAAAGAAGAGAAACATGATTCTTCTCTTAAAGCTCAACCACCAACCATCAATGCCCTACAAGTCCTCCTACAATCTATCAATTCTGGTTCCCATGTTTGTTTGGCATGTTGAAGAAGGAAGAAAGGTAGATCAAATCAAATCTTATCTAGTTGTTGAAGCAATCGGATCATACATTAATGGCATGAAATACATTTTCCTATTTTTCACCCACCTAACCTTGTCAAAATTAAAGTTTTATGCTTCCATGGTGTAGAGGAGGTCGAGATCTTTCCAAAAAGTCTTCTCTTGCTCAAATCGAGCTTCCAGATCAAAAGATATGGCCATCTGAAGATTCTACATCGAGACTGTGTAAAATGGCGAAAATGTAATCTTTGCAAAGCGGATCCATGGGCCCGAAAATACAAACTGCGCTTTTTACGAAAAAATGCAAAAATAAAAAAACCTCCTGTGGCTGCAAGCCCGAAATTCACACTTGAGAAAAATTTCCTCCACGGCCCTGCATATTCACATTTCCCAAAAGTCATCTCCGGCCCATTTCCGCCGCATTTTCCATTTTGTCGAAAAGTCTTTCCTAGGCTCACCAACCCGCTTTTGAAAAAAATCCTTCCAAGGCCCACCTTCCCGCATGTAATTTAGGCATGACACGTGGCTTCTCTAGGCATTGGTGGAGGTGTGGATTACTTTTATACTTTATGCCTTTTCGAAACAAAAGCCAAAAAATTCAAACTACCTCTGGCGACCCGCCTTCCCACTTTGACTTGAAGCATGGCCATGTGTAGAGTTGGCATGCATTTGGGAACCACTCTTGGTTCTTCCTTTGAAATTGCACCGAGATGACACGTGGCATAATTCCATGGCTCTTCTAAACTTAACCGATTTACCTACCGGTTCAACTTTTGGGCTCTGACCATGTGGCGGGTTGGCACTAGTTCGGGGTCTCACGCAGTCCTTCTTTGGGAGACTCTGCACCTTTTGAAGTCACACCGATGAGACATGTGGAGGATTCCATCATTGCCCCCTTCTGAATTTTTTCAACTTCTAACACTATCTCCTTTTTTGACCTTACACGTGGAAGCTTCATGTTCATTTGGGACTAGCCTTTGGGCCGTGCCTTTTGAATTTGTGTTGTTGACGCATGCACATGGCACCTTCCGCTTGGCTCTATCCTTGTTTAGAATTTTCAATGGCTAGTTATGCCCTTTTGAATTCTTCTTTTTGGGCCTGGGACATATGGAAGGTCTGTGCTCATTTGGGGGACTACCTTTGGCTTCGACCCTTAAAGGTGCACTATTGAGACACGTGGAGGCTTCACCGATCCTTTCATACTTAGTCAATTTAAATGGCCAGCTTTGTCCCCCTTTTTTTTATCTTACTTTTGGGCGTGGGACCACGTGGAAGCCTGCACTTGTTTGTGGTCTTTGTTTTGGATTCTATCCTTGGAAGTTGTGCCGATAAGGCACATGGCACCCTCCATGGGTCTCAGAATTTTCAACGGAACGCTGATGAAACCTCCTTTAGACCTGGGACACGTGGAAGCTTTGCACTCATTTAGGAAATTTGTCCCTTTGGGTCTCACTTTTGAAGTTGCACCGATTGGATATATGGAGGCTCAATGCACATTTGAGACTTACCTTTTTATGCGCCTTTTGAAATTGTCTTTGAGATGACACATGACACCTTCTTCGAGTCTATTGTTCAGGCCCCAAGTCAATCGTATGCAGCTAAGTTCTGAAAACTTTAGCCTTTCCTTTTTTTTCTCTGTGATCCTTTGGCCTCCTTTGATGTTGTTTGATCCTTTCCTGACCCTTCTCCTCCATTTTAGATTCCCTCGCTGCAACTTGATTGTTGGATTTGAATGATGGGCTCGCAATGACTAAGATGACCCTTCGATTATCTCTATATATGGTTGTGTTTGATTAATTTTACCTAGGGGTGAAAATTGGGATAATAGTTTGGTGACTCACGGGACATCTTCGTACTACATGAAGAGATCAGTAGCCTTGAAGCATCCGATTAGGTATTAGGCATGGAGTCTTCCCATGCAGTAAACAAAATCTGATCCTGCTATGAATAAATGGACTACGCATGAGCAACAAAACACCATAACACACACTATACATGCAAAAAAAAGAAAATCATACATGCTCCAAGTGGAACATTCAGTGTGCAAAGCACTTCTTCTACTAAAACAAACCTAACTCCTACTCCTACACTAACTAGAAGCAAAGGGAACTCAAACAAATCCTACAACTAGCAGGGAGAAGTAGCTTCCCTTTCTCAAAAAGGGAAGCCATGCAAATGATTTGACACTGAATATGGCTTCTTATATGAGTGAAAAACTGACTATAAGCCAATCCTCCACCCAAATCATCAAGGTGTCAACTGGAAGGAAGACAAATGCCTCTTTTAGTTTCTCTGCATTTGGATTGAAGAGGAATTGCAGCTGATCCTTGGTACTTTGATACTCATCCTCATGCTTAGAAGTAAGCATGACTGGTTTGGCTTCTCCCTTGGCTCCAATGAAGCCAAGTACTTGATTGGGCATGGTCTGATCCGATGGATGTGCCCATTTCTTTGAACTTCAAATCCAAGAATGGAGTTTTCTTACTGACCTTCCTGGTGGATGGTGTGAAGAGATGATGACATCCTCTTGCTCTTTCCCTTCCTTCTCCTGTGAAGAACATGGAAGATTCATATCTTCCAACCTTGGTTCCAGAGGGATGTTATGAAGTGCAGGCTATTGTACTTGAATTCTCTCCTTCATGGTAGTAGGCTCATGTGCTTGGAAGGTGGATGATGGAGGAGAAAATGATGTTATCTCCTCAAGATCCTCTCCATCAAAGAAATCTTCCAAGTTTGATAGATAGTCTACCTCCTTGTTGTCCTGTTGCATGTGCTCAACCTCCTCCATGGTGTCCTCCTGATCTGCAAACTTGCTCACCATGGTTCCCTTCATCCTCAAACATGAAGTTTGAAAGATCAAAATCTTCTTCAACATTAGAGCTTGAAGGGGATGAAGTGGGAGGAAGAACTTGAAGGTTCTTCTATGGCTTGCTTTGCACTTGAAGCTTTTGAACCATATGGTCCTCCTCCATCATGGGTTCATCAATCAAATCAGGCCCTTCAAATGAAAGAAAAAAATTCAATAATGCTTTCTTCACTAAGTGGCCTCAACTCTTGATTTGATCTCTCCTAGCTGCTCCTATTCAATGGGACTTGGAGCTGGTTGTTCTTCCTCAACTGTTGTGCAACTTGGATTAGATCAACATCCTCTTCAGACAAAGTGCCATTATGGACACTACATTTAGAGAAAAAAATTATTGATCTTCTTCCTCTTGTTCTTGTTCTTCTTCTGCTATAAACTCAGCCTTTAGCCACCACTGGCTCTTCAACCTTGACCTCCTCTGTTGGCTTAACCATCAAGGGGATCTTTGTAAACCAAATCTGCAGGCCCAAATCTTCAGATTTTCTATCATTTCTTCTTTTTTGGGTTCCTCTTCTTCTTTTCTCCTTGACTCATCTTTGAATCTCTTCCCCACATGGAATTGGGAAGGAAAGAGGAGGAGTGGATGGATTTTTAACCATCTTTGCAATTTTTTTGGTGGTGAGGGAAATGGAAATTCTTGTTTGTTTGGAGGGGATGAATACTTGGAAGGGAAAAGGGTAGAGGAATTGAGGTGGGATGGAAGACTAGGGGATGGAGAAGGGAATCAACTCTTGGGGAAGAAGATGGGGCTTATACTCGTGACAATGCTTTGATGAAATGATAATTGAGGAAGAGGAAAATGAAAATCTAGGAGGTGGTGGACTTACCCATTAAATTGTCTTGTGTGCAACTCATAAGCCTCAATCTCATCAATCCATTGCGTAAGTTGGGGCAGCATTTCAACCATGAAGTCAAGTTTCTCCTATGGGATGTAATGTCTTGGAAAAGGGCCTCCCATGGACAAGGTGCCCTATGCAACCAATCTTGAATGCCTTCATCTATGTGTTGTAGCCCTGGACTGCACCATGCTAGCCTCCATTCTTTGGATCTTCTCCAAAAAACTAGCATTCTCCACATAACCATCACCATCGAATGCACACCCTTGCTCTTGATAAGCTCCTTGGCCAAAATGGTTTTGACACTACTCATATGGGTAAGCATAATGGTTTTGGATCTGATCATAATGTTGATATGGAGGAGTTGGGAAATACATTGGAGGTGGACTACACTATGGTTGCTACAAGTGTGAGTTCCAAGATGGGAATGAAGTCATGATTGCAAAACTTCATGAATGGTATAATATGAAAGATGTGGAAAGAAAGATGAATGAAGATGGGTGGAAATGGATGGAAAAGGTTTCAAAACTCGAGAGAATGGGTCATTGATCAAATGGAGTCACTAGATGTGCTCAGTCCCATGTGCCTCCAAAAGGAATAAATCCCTCCAAGAACACATCAACTTGATGAAATGAAGTAGTAAGGTGCTTTAGACCCATCCCACTAGAGTGTGCCAAAATTGTTAGTGAAAAATCACATCACCCCAAATGACCTCGGATCTGAGTGGGGCATTCGGTGTGATTACACAACATTGGACTATCTCTCAAGCTATGGGACTTGCGGACTTGAGATGGCTCTCCGTGAGAAGGTTGGTTCCTGCTTCCTAATCTACTTGCCACAAGCTACTCTAGTGTAGGAAAACTAATCTAATCCTAATCTAACCATTCCAAGGAGATCGAGAGAGAGAGAGAGTGAAAGAGAGCCTACACTAAGTGGTGATACACCAGAAAAGGAAGTGGCGAGATACTCTGCTGAGGGAGGATGAAATAGGGGAAAAAGGAGATGAGGGAGGTCAGACAGAAGTGACACATAGACCTAGATCCAAATCCACCATCAAAACTCCATGAAGCATGACATCTTACACCTATAAACATGAAATACATACACAGGAAGCAAACACGAAATGGATAGACACAGAGAAACAACAAAAATCATGAGAAAGGGTTGAAGAATGCCACAAAAACATGATTTTATTGCTCTATGAGGTGAGGTGCACGAACCATTACATGGATGGTCGTAGGCACAAAAATATGCTTTCTTTTCAGGCATAGGAGAAGGCTTACAAATCAAAATGCAATCAAGAAACAAATTTGACAGAGTTTCCCCACATCCTAGAATGTCTCTCCTTCTCAAATGAGAAGTGTTTACAATATATAAATGATGAAACCCAAAGAGAAAGAAGAAAAATTGATTCTGCTCTTAAAGCTCAACCACCAACCATCAATGCCCTGCAAGTCCACCTACAATTTGTCAATTTTGGTTCCCCATGTCTGTTTGGCATGTTAAATAAGGAAGAGAGGTAGATCAAATCAAATCTGATCTAGTTTTTAGAAGCAAATCAGGATCATACATTAATGGCATGAAATACGTTTTCCTATTTTTCACCAACCTAACCTTGTCAAAATTAAAATTTTAGGCTTCCATGGCATAGAGGAGGTCGAGACCTTTCCAAAAAGTCTTCTCTTGCTCAAATCTGAGCTTCCAGTCAAAAGATATGGCCATCTGAAGATTTTGCATCGAGATTGTGCAAAAATGGTGAAAATGTAATCTTTGCAAAGTGGATCCACGGGCCCAAAAATACAAACTGCGCTTTTTGTGAAAATACAAAAATCACAAAACCTCCCTCGTAATGCCAGGCCCCTAGGCCCAAAATTCACACTAGGGAAAAATGTCCTCCACGGCCTCGCATATTTACATTTCCCAAAGTCATCTTCGGGCCTCGGCCGCTCACATTTTCCATTTTGGCAAAAATCCTTCCAAGGCCCGCCTTCCCGCATATAATTTAGGCCTAACACGTGGCTTCTTCCACAGGGCAAAATCTTGGTGAAGGTGTAGCTTACTTTTATACTCTGCACCTTTTCAAACAAAAGCCAAAAAAGAATTCAAAATGCCTCCTATTCATGTGACCCACCTTCTCACTTTGACTTGAAACATGGCCACATGTAGAGTCACACCCCAGGCACGTGTTTGGGAACCCACTCTTGGTTCTTCCTTTGAAATTGTTTTGAGATGACACATGGAGAATTCTCGATGGCTCTTTTAAACTTAACCAATTTGGGGCTTTGGTTCAACTTTCGAGCTCGACCACATGGCGGGTCATGTCATTACGTAGTCTAGTTCAAGGTCCTTCTTTGGGTCAAGCTCCTTTTGAAGTCGCACCAACAAGACACGTGGAGGCTTAAACTCCTACCGAGACTTTTCAATTGCCGAAAATGTCTCCTTTTTCGACTGCACGTGGAAGCTTCGTGACTCATTTGGGACCGGCCTTTGGGCCACATCTTTTGAATTTACACCATTGAGGCACCTTCCGATGGCTCTACCCTATTTAGAATTTTTCAACGGCAGTTTTACTTACCCCTTTTGACTTGTTCTTTTCGCCCTTTTAACCTATTGCCATCGGACACGTGGAAGCTCCACGCTCATTTGGGGGACCGCCTTTGGCTTCGAACCTTGAAAGTGCGTCGGTGAGACACGTGGAGGCTTCCTCCGGTCCTTTCATACTTAGTCGATTTAAATGGTCATCTTTATCCCCTTTTTACTTCTATACAGCCATGTGGCGAGCCTATGCTTATGTTCGGGGTTTCTGTTTTGGATTCTATCTTTGAAGTTGTAGCGATGAGGCACATGGCATGCTCCGTGGGTCTCGTGACTTTTCAATGGCCGATGAGACCTCCTTTAGACTCAAGGACACGTGAAAGCTTCGACACTCATTTAGGACTATCCCTTAGGTCTCACTTCTCATGAATTTGCGTCGATTGGATGCATGGAGGCTCAGTGCACATTTTCTTGGGACCTACCTTTTTGATGCGCCTTCACGTGACCTTGTAATGCACTTGTAGAGCTGACACATGATGCCTTCCACGAGTTTTTTGTTCGGCCCCAAGGTGACTCGTATGCGACTAAGTCCAAAACTTCGAGCCTTTCCTCTGCTTTCCTCCTGTGAGCCTCTGGCCTCCTTTGACGTTGTTTGATGCTTTTCCAACCCTTCTCCTCCATTGTAAAGTCCCGTCTATGACTTGACTATTGGATTTGAAATGTGGTCTCACAATTCTTAACCAACCCTTTGATTATCTCTGTCAAGGTTGGATGATGGAAAGACTTGTGAGATTATTGCATCAATCTTGGTTATGATGTTCCTTGTTTTGTACTATGTTATAAAATTTTGGGAAAGGGCCTTTGACATTTTTAGAAGAAGGCACGTAAGGCTAGTAAATGTATTGTAGAGTATTGTTGTTGTAACTTTGAAACTTTTGGCTTGTTTGGTTAATGTGAATGAAATTTTTATTACCGCTTGGTTAAGGTCATGTTTGATAAATTTTACTAGATGGAACGGAAAAATTGGGATAACAACAAGTAAATCATAATATCCCTTAAACAAGGTAAGATTTTTTCTCTCAATCGGGTTTTGTATGGATGCAGAGGAACCCCTCATGGTATACAAAATATATCCCCATCAACCGTTGAACCTTATTTGAACATCTTCATCAAGGCTCCTTTCCTTGATTGGAAATATTGTCTCATCTTTTCATTTCAAATGGTAGTAAAGTGTTGGTTGTAACCTTGCATACCTTCACTCCACCGCAGCTTCCCCAATTTATTACAGATACATCAAATCTACCAATATTATCCTCAATTAAAAATGGAATGGAAATTTTTGGACTTCGGACTCTTCCATCTTAAAGAGATGAATTTGTCTCACATTTCTAGTGTTTTTAGGGTACCCTGGGCTACTTGGATCCCGATATGGTGGGAAGCAAGGTTCTAGCCATTTTCCTTCTTTATTTCATTTGTATTTTGGGGTTTAATTATTTTGAGAGATAAAATCAGATTAACGTGGTTGTCATTGTGTTGGTACTTTTGGGTCACTACACCTTTCTTGATTGGAAATATTGTGCAATGAACACAAGAGATCGGAGCATCTTGGCAAACCGTTGATGCATTAATTTTTGTTCCGATCATTTTGAAACTTTCGTGTGTGCTCTGTGTTGAGGCCACATTTAATAGTGGAGGAAGGGGAAGCTATTCTATTTTATATTCAATATTTTGTGGCCAAGTGTTTACAGAGCCACATTTATTCTATTCCACATGTACCTTGGTTACAATTACCCAATTATATAAAAGGTAATGTGGAAATGATGGGTTTGGACAATTTGTGTTGTGTTTGAAAACTTTTTTTCCCAATGTGTTTGAAAGGATTTGTTTCCATAAGTTAGAATTTGCTACCCTTTATTTTGGGCTGAATGTGTCATGAAGAGCCACTAAATTCTCCTTTGATGTTTTTCTAGCCGAGTCATGTGAGAGGTCAAACACATCAACCATCACATTATCTTGTTGAAATAGCTAAATGTAAAACTTTTGAATCTCTACATATGTTTATTATGCGACAAAGACTCATATGTTAGTTTATGTTTTTTTCTACATGGGGAATTCCTTGGAGTAAGCATTCCATCATATTAGGACATGTTGGTAGTGCTGAAGAAACATAACATTATCCAATATCTACCTATTTTCTCCTTGTAACACCAAGATAAATCTATAAGCCCGGATTAGGATAAATCTTGACCTCTACTCATACTTCTTGTATAGAACCTAGGCCTTATGTGGCACATTTTTTTACTATGTATACTCAAAAGTAATTGATATAAATTATTTTGGTTCTTTACTGTCAACCCTCTAATTTTCTTCTTGTTCTCTTAACTCCATTTAAACATTTTGATTGAATTTCACTATGGTTCTTATTTGTCTATCATATAGATTTGATTCACTATTAACTGGGCACTTGAATAATCTCTCTTTGCTTCCAACCAATAGTTTCATGTGCTACAAAAACAAGGCTCTTCCAAGTTAAAGTTTCATCTATGTTATGGTAAACGTTAATATGTAGGCCACCAAAATGTTCAAATCTTGTTTTATTGCTTTCATGAGATTCCAAACTTGTTAAGTAGGAAAGAGATAAACCAAGTACTTCTTACTCTTACGATAAAACTATAAGATCTCTAGCATATTCATTAGTTAAGTGTTGCGTCCCAATGCCTTAAATTATAAGAAGATGGTGTGCTATTCCCAATGCATCACCAGATGGTTTGTACTTGGACCAGAACTTGTTCAATAAACTACGACTTAAGGCTACTATATGCCACTTTTCCAAAGAAAGCGTGTATGACAACCAGATTAAAATTTAAAAAGGGAAATTTATTTCTAATATGATAGTGAGATTACTTAGGTCAAAAATTAGGCAGATTGCATGATAGAGGGGCAGAATGCAGGAAAGGGGAGAAACACAATGGGTGGAGAAATTTGGTTTGGTGAAGCTCACTCCTGGGTGGAGGAAGGAAGTACCACTGTTAAACATCCCTAAGTCTATCATCGATAGAGCTCAACAATGCTTCCAACATGCACTAGTGGGTAGATTCGCTAGACTCCAACCGAATATTGATTCGGTACATGAATGGGGGAAGTGGAAATGGGGCTGCAAGGTTGAATTTCACGCTCTGAATGGAGAAGTTTTCCTTTTCTGCTTTCTTTCTAAGCAGGATTTGCAGAAAGTTCAACTTGAAGGGCCTTGGTTTTTTGGCAATGCTGCTTTCACCTTCCTTCCGTGGGAACCTGGAATGCCTCAAGATTTCTATTTCCACACCCTTTTGGTTTGGATTAGGCTTCTGGGTCTCCTGCTGGAATTTTGGGAACCTGAGGTGTTTTTGGGTATTGGCAGATCGATGGGATTTCTTATAGCTATGGATGCCATTACCAAAACTCAATCTAGACTCGTCTTCGTCAGGATTTGCATTAATATTCTTGTGGGCTTCAAGGTACCTACTAACATTTTCTTGAATTCACCCAATGGGGAATGGGCATAGGATATTGAATTTGAGAGCTCTAAGATATTTTCTAGCAAGTGCCAAATAACAAGATACGAAATGAAATATTTTTGTGGACATGTGGAACTGCCTGTTAAATTCACCTACCTTCAGGGGGATGATGAAATAGAGGAACAGGCTAAGAAGGAGGTCGAATCAGTAGAACAGGAGGTTGTATCCCCTAGGGAGGAACAAATGACGTTTGCAGCGAGATATGGACCTATGGAGGAGCGTTATCATGGAAATCTTGATGTCTCGGTGTTGTGTATAGAGGTGTGTGGGGATGAGTCTCGAACCCTTTTCGAAGATAGAATGGAACTGGTGACGGGGCGAACCATTTTTGTGACTGGGTGATTGGGCTAGATAAGCGGGAGGCCCAATTTAAATTTGGTTTGGCACTGTAGGCATTAAATTCTCATCTAGCTGAGGGTAACTGTATTCTCAAAGCAAAAGCCATGGATTTAATTAATAGTAAGCTGGAAGTGCTCCTAGGCCCTAAGTCGTCTCATGTTTTGAGCTCTTCGACTTCGGTCAGTGAAGATGTGGTCTGGACGGTGGTCCAGTCTAAAAACATTATGCAACGTGAAGCCGCTCTTGGGCGATTTCCAGTGGTGAGCTCTATCAAGTCTTCTTGACTGGCTTCTTAGCTTTTCTTCCCACTTTTTGTTTTCGTCTTTTTAGACCCCGGGAAGAGGTCAATCCTTTGGTTTGTAATGCATCATATTTTCCTCCATTGGGTCTCTTATGTTGTATCTCTCTTTGTAAGGCCTTAGGGAGCCATAATCCCTTTTTTTTTTTTAGCAAATCTAATTAAAAAATTAGGTCAAAATTACTTTTGAGGCAAAATTTAAGGCATATGTGCATAATCCTAAAGGTTAAGAACATTGAAAATTTTTAGCAGAATGAAAAGAGGTCCTTGTGTACATAGCAAAATTTGAAAGTTGCAGACTTAAATTTTATCCTTTCTAAATTACATATAAATTGAGTCATCCAAATGACATTTTATGCTTTGTTATAATACATGAATGAAGAATATATTGTGTACTTTAAATTTTTTCTACCATTTGTAATACCATGTAGACTTGTAGAAATTTCTTCAAGTTTGACATGTAGTGGACATCATGAAGAAAAATATACAAAAATAGTTCTCGCAAGCCATGTTCTCTCTCAATGTGAAAATATAACTCGAACAAAATTAAAATAGAAGGGAGGAAAAAATTGGACAAATAGCAGACTCCTATGAAACCTTTGAATAATTTTTCATTAATATGATCACTTCACTGAGTGCTTTGAGACTTTTCTTTAACTAAATTCTGCATCGAAATAAAAGGAAACATGATCCACAAGTTGAATAAATATACCAACAAATTGAAAGTAGGGTAAATTTTAAGACCCCCTAAAAATAAATCTTAAATATTACTTGGTGAATTTCTAAAAATGAATTTCAAAATATCGGTGAATGCCACGAATTGAAAGGAAATGTTGTCAACCAATAGAAACTATCGACAAATAGCATTATACTATTAGTTAATGGTAATTTAATCTTTTTGCACTCAAGTAAAAGCAATTTGAGTATAAAAACTTGGCAATTCTCATAAACACTAGGCGAATCAACCAAAAAAATTAACTTGTACCTCTAAAATTTAGGATAAATTGCAACCAACCTAACACCTCAAAATTAGCCTAATCGAAATTTCAAAAACCCAAATATTTATTAATTAATGTAAATTAGCCACTAAAATTTATACTAATTGAAAGAGAAACAAAACAGAATTTTTACAAAAGTAAATTACTGAATCACCTTCATAAAACCATAACAGAGCTTGTGCATACCAGTAATCTCCACGAGTTGTCTTTTTAAAGTTGACATGTACAATACATTTTTCAGCATTACACGGGTTATTTCATACAATGCTACAAAAATTCTAATCCATCAAACCCATAAGTATCTTGAACAAAATATGACTATCAACTTAAGCTTAATCACTTTAGTATTTATTTCAACTATTCATTACTTCAGAACTTATCAGTTCCAAACAAGCTTCAGTTCTGTGTCAAACAATGGAGAGACTATTGACTATATACTCTTCCACTTCTAATTTTCTCGGTCCTTTTGGCAATATATGGCTGCAATCTTTGAACAGAAAGCTCCAACTCCACACAAAATATCCAGTAATAAAATTTCCTGACTAGGACTACAAACAGAGATGTAAATCCTAATAACAATGCACATCATGGCCTCTAGATTCTTTATATGAAACATTTGAAGAGATCGCGATAAAAAAAAAAAAATTACTATACCCACATAAGAATCCAATAAAATTAAGAGACAAATAAAAAAACAGTGCATTAGTACTTATTCTTATCCAACATTCTTAGCAAAAGGGAATATCTGACTCATCAAACATGAAGGATTGCAATAAAGTTTGGTGTCATTTCACTATCAACAGAGAATCCGGAAATAACCCAAGTGAAGTAATAATAGGGGATCATCAAAAATTTCCAAGGAATTCATAAATTCTCGTATCAAAACTGGATAGGGACCTACTTAAACTATCAGGAAAAGAGATGGTAATGCTTCAGGTAGGTATCTAGCTAGCTATGGAGCATCAGATCAACATACTAGATATTGAAGGGGAATCTAAGCTTGCAATTGATCTCATTAGAAACCTATATCAAAAACTAAAGACCTCCCAAATAGGAAGATGAGATGAATGAGGAATATAATGGACCAAGTTTGCAATGATTTGGAGTATGAACCATTTGAAGGAAGCTCAATTGATGAATCGAAAAATACACTTCAAAGATTGTGGCCGATCATTTGGCTAACAAATCCATCAATAAAAATCAAGGACAATTAAAAATCTATCAGGAAGAGGTGAATCTATCCAAAATGCTCACGTAGCTCATTGAGGTGGAAAATCTAAAAACCTAAATACTAAATGAATAGTAGAACTCATACCCGAGGAGTGGTATTCCCGAACATCATTAAATTTTCAAAAGAATGGTGAATTTTCAAGAAAAGAACCGAAATCTAATTGAGAAAACAAATAAATAACAAATCACGCATCAATGATTGAATATTCCAGGATGATCTACGGTTACACTAAATTAGCATCCAACTGTAGGGGAACTATGTCAAGGAAATAGCTGGTTCAAATGATGCCTCATCTACTAACAAAGGCAACAAATCTTCCACATTGACCTGAAAACACCACATTATTTTCTCATGTTAGCACAACATGGACAAATCTTCTGACTCTTAGAAAAAAAGTAATTTTTCCTCTAGAAAAGCAAAAAGTAGTTTGTTTTTTACATGCTTTTATTTTTGAGTTTAGTTTTAGATGTTCTTAAGTTTAGGAAAAGCTAATAAAGAAAATAAATCAAAAGATTTGTATTGCACAAAAGCATGTGCTTTTTAGTTCTATTTTTAAGAGTTGGGTGTTTTATTGTTAGATGAAGTCATCTATTTATTAGAGGCAATTGTAAGTGTTTATATATCAAACACATTCAGAGAGATTGTATTGAGTTGAAGCTCTAGAACTAGAAGAAGAAATATATGCATAGAAGTGCTGATCTGAGTTTGCAATAATATGTTTTATTTGCAATTCTTTATTTTATTTCTGTTAGTTGTTATTTTATGTGCCTAATTTCTACAAATTAGTATCGAGCATTATTTTTTTCGAAGTTTGTAATTAACAACGTGTTTTGGCTTCTATAACTGGTTTACATACACAAAAATTTACAATAAATAATTATGAGTATTGGTCATTAGCCTTAAAGGCACTATTCGGATCCTAGGATGTGTGTGAAATCCTAGAGAATGGGTACATAGATTCCACAAATGTAGCAAAGATATAACGCACTCTCACAGAAGAGAAAGAAAGATGGAAAATATCTTTTCTTCATTCATCAAGTCATGCATGAAAGCATCTTACCCAAAGTGGAAACAACTAGTACAACACAAATTGTGTTGGAAACTTTCAAAGTTTTGTATCAAGGTAAAGAGAAAGTAAAAACTCACAAGCTATAGTTACTTTGTAGAAATTTTGAAAATATGTAAATGAACAATTCAGTTTTTGTAGAATCATTCTTTACTTTTGTAGTTTGTTTAGTTAATCAAATCAAATCTCATGGTGAAAGTGTTGAGTACAGAAGGATTATTGAAAAATTTCTTAGAAGTTTGCATGCAAAATTTGATCCTTTGGTAGTTTCTATTGAAGAAAATAAGGATCTAAGTCATTTTCAATTGATGATTTGCATGAATCACTAATAAATCATGAAAAGAGGTTGAATAGATCACATGAAGTTGTAGATCAAGCTTTTTCATCACATGTATTAGGAAATCATGGAAGAGGAAGATGAAATTCAACCCTAGAGGAAGAGGAAGAAGTTCATCTAGAGGACGTAGCAACGGTCCATCAAACTCAAGTAGAAGAGGACATAGTCAAGAACACAATCATAATCATTTTTCAGGTCAGAGACAGGATAAATCACATGTGCGGTGTCACTATTTTAAGAGATAAGGGCACTATGATTTTGAATGCAGGAAAAAGCAATATGATCAGAATAAGCAGAATAAAAATCAGGTTAGAAGCTCTACTCCAAGCTCCATGTTTATTGCATGCACAAATATTGTCAAAGCATCGCCTATTGAGTGTAATATATCCCAAGAGATTCCCAGTGATGTGTGGTATTTGGATTCTAGTTGCATTAGTCACATATCAGGTAAATTAGATTTATTTTCTAATTTGGATGAGTTAGTAAAGATAGAAGTTACCCTTGGGAATTATAAAACAATGATCAGTAAAAGGAAAAGGAACAATATACATTCTAACAAAAAAGGGGTCGAAAAATATTATGCATGATGTTTATTATGTTGCAGGTTGAAGCACAATCTTATGAGCATTGGTCAATTGGTACAAAAGGGATACACATTTTACATTGAAGAAAATGAATGTGTGGTTGTGGATAAAGCTCAAGTACCCAGGATATTGCTAAAGTGAAGATGACAAGCAGCAGAATGTTTCCTTTGAATATTATACCAGCCGCATCTAGATTTCATACTACAAATCAGTCAAAGCTAAGGAAATTGAATCATATTTTCATCGGTTGAAAAATATGAATCATTGCTATGACTATAGTGCCCACTTTCATTTGACACCTTTTTATACTAATCATGATACTTGATTATATTATGGACACGATTATGGACTTTATTATAGTATAATGTTAGATGTTAGATCATGGATTATTGATTGGCTTGATTCAGTTATGATGCATGATGATTATTAGAGACACTTTGGATATTGATGTTGATATACTCTTTTACATGGTTATATTATGGATGTTGTTCGGACATGTGATATTTGGATATTGTGAGTAGACCTAGAAATAGAAATTATTGGATGATGATATAGTTGTTTAGAAAACTATAAATGATATTGTTAAATTACTTTGATGTTGATATGATTCATATATCTAAATGATTTTGGGAATTATATTTATATTATTTTAGACGTTCGATATGGCCACGAGGCCGAAGGAGGTATTTGTCTTTTGTATGTTAAAATATCACAACAAACATCAGGGGATTGGAGACCAACCACATTGGAATTCTAGATGAATTCAACAAGGTCACCATGGCAACTAGTATTTGTTTGTGCATGTTTGTGTGTGTTAGGGATTCCCATGGGGGATCACCTTTAAATGTGACCAAGGGGTTTTATGTTTTTCTTTTATTTTGGTCCCTTTGTTTATGTTTTCATGTGTTTATTTTTGTGGTGCTTTTACCCTTTCATTAATTATTAAATGGTGTGTAAATATTGTGAGTAATTATATTGTTAAAATAAATAAATCAAATATGTCATACAAAATTAATTGATAGAATTGTTAGCCTTGAATTAAAGTGTTGTAAGAGATGTGTAAGTGATGTTTAAGTTAACTTTTGAGTGTGAAACACTCCACCTTCTTGGAAATTCGAAATTGTCCTTTGAGGTTGATTTTGGAGGCTTGTGGGATAAGTTAAACTTGTCTCATACCTCTTAAATTTAATTACCAACCATACCTATGGTTGAGGAGTTGAGATTAGACTTTTATAACGCCTTTTGAGAAGGCAAATTGTAGGTTTTAATTACACTTTTCTTATATGATTTAATTTTAGTCCTTTGGGGTGTGGGTTGGTTTGGAGTGTGTAAGTAAACTATCATATTATTCACCCACCTATTTATTGTGCATTGGAGAATGAAGTTGAATTTTGGGGTTGGGGTTGAGGATGTGTGATGTAGAATCCTACTTAGACCCACCTCATCCTCTTCCCTTACCTCTTCTATAAAATTTGAATGTCTTGCGTTGTTTTGGGGTTGATTCATTTTTTGGAGACTTGATTCTTGGGTGAGTTCCTTATTGTTTTGGGAGCTCTTGCTTGAAGGAGTTTTTGGAAGATTGTTGCATGCTTGTGCTTGAATGAATTGGATTTCTTGCATTGGGATAAAGATTGTTGTTTTGGAACTTGGAACAAATCCATCATGGAGAGGTATGAGCTTGGCTCTTGAAATACTTTTTTTATAGATGTAAATGTTAATGTGTGAATGTTTTGACATATTTGTGGGCTATTGGGTAGATGGCCTAGGAATAGTGTAGGAGAAGACTATGGGGTTATTTTTGAGGGAGGAAAAAGTGTGTTTTAGGGAGGTATAAGGGTGGAGGGAGTTGGGATTTGGGTTCCACCTTACAAAGAAACAGCTTTGCATTTCTTTACTCGTTATGGGGTGCCATAAGAGGTTGTGGAGGTATAACAAAATTTGAGGAATAAGGGGTACTTGGGGGAGCCATAAGGGCATGTCAGGGATTTGAAATGATAAATATATATATTTTGGTGGTTTGTTCTCAGGTGGTGATACCCATTTCCCCTTTGGGAGGCATAAGCAACATCCCCCATAGTTTTTTGCTCCTTTGGCTTGCTTGATGAAGCGTTTGTATTGTTTGTCATGTTTTAATGTAGTTGTAAACTACATTATGTTTTAGACTGTGTTTTTATTGTGAAAGGCATGCTTGTGTGTTTGTGGAAGTCTATTGTTTCCATTATTTGGATCACATCTTTTATTGCATTATGGTTGGGGCTCGGGGTCAATGAAGAAGGATGACGCTCTCCTCTTCATTGGATGTCTTGGTTTGGTGGAGAACATTGCCTTTCCCCTACTTTTGTTGTGATCAAATTGAAAGAATGAGAAATCTGCATGTTGCTTTGTTCGGAGCCGAGATGAAGACAATTTGACAGTCCTTGTGAAATGAAATCTTATTGTAACGTTTCCCACTTGAAGTGGATGAACTTGTATATGTTTGTAATGGAAAAATGTTGTAGTGGTTATGGAAGTGTAAATTTGAAATGTAAAAGAGTTATACTCAGTATTCATTTTGGAAAGAATGTGAAAGAATGATACATAATTTGTATGTTGTATTTTGAAATCAAATGGAAAGGAGGTTGTAAGAGTTTCATTTGAATTAATGTAAGTGTTTTCCTTGTTTCATATGATATTATTTCCAATGGAAAAGTGAAACATGTGAGGAGAAAATGTATTATTTTGCCACTGTATATAATATATGATTTCGTAAAGATTAAAGGAAGGAAGTTGTAAAGTTGTCTTTTGGAATAAATAAAGGATTGCATAACCTCCTCAAAATCTATCATTTTATTGAATTTAATCATCTAAATGTGAGTTGTAATCTCTGTTTGAAAGGAAGAAATGCATATAAAGGAAGCGTAATACTCTTTCCTTTGAAATATGTGAAAATTAGAAATCAAAGATGTATTTTAGCTTTTGAATAGTTGAATTGAATCAACTAAATATATTTTATTATAATTGGAACATATTATAATACTTGGAAGAAGAAAATGGAAAATAAACCCTTTAAAAATTTGATCCCTATCTTATATTTTCAAACTAGCAATTATTTAATCCAAAATGCACAGATCAAACCTACAACAATGAAATAACAATCTAAATGATTAAATTGAAGTAGTTTTCCCTCAATGAATCTAATTAGACAAAATACTTAAAGGAAATATCTCAAAACATGGCAAAACCGAGTTCAAGTTTTCATAGTCGTTCTTATCAAAATTGTAAATTTGGAATTGAGTTCAATCAAATAGATCTACCTCAAAAACTTATCCTAAAACCACCTAAGGGAAATTCTCCATGTCTATTTGACATGTTGAAAGAGGAAGAAAATCAAATTGAACAAATATCATAAGTTGAAATTTACCAGCTTTACCGTTGTAAAAAGCCTACAGATCATTTTCTTGAAATTGACCCCTTAAACTTTATCAAAATAAAAAATTAATGATCCCTGAGTAACTAGGACGCTGAGAGATTTCCATAAATTCCTTGTTTTTCCAAAACCAATATCTCTATAAAAATTTATTGCCTTATGAAGTTTTTCCTTCATTAAGGTCAAAAAAAAAAATTGGGCAAAATTTCCTTGGTGGGCCCGCGGGTCCAATTTTTCCTTAGAGCTTCGAAAAATTTTGGGAAATTTTTTCAAATTTTCCCCACCGCCCCACCAGCCCATAACCAATCATAGGCTTCCATGTGGCACCATGAGGTGTCGGCGGAGGGGCAGATCCTTTTTAACTTGCACTTCCGAAAAAAATTTTGTAAAATTTTTTAAATTTTCTCCGCCGGCTCGCACCAATCGATGATGTCACGTGGCATCACATGGCATTAGTGGAGGAGTGAATCCCTTTTTCCCTTGTTTTGTTTAAGAAAAGTTTTATAAAATTTTCTAAATTTTCCTCCGCCATGCCCACGCAGTGCCAATCGGGAGCTGCCATGTGACATCGCGATGTGTCGACGGAGGCGCAAGTGAATGTTACCCTTTTTGCCCTTCGGGTGTTAAACTAATTTTCTTCCCACCACCCCACCTTCCCCAAGTTGACTTAGGAGATGCCACGTGTCCCTTGTAGACTCGTGGGAGTGAGGGTACAAAGCTGGCTTTTCACCCCGCATGGGAAGATTTTTCAAAATGTCTCCCGTCTCCCCACTCTCCTCGTCGACTTAGAAGGCACCACATGTCCTCAGGACTTATGGACCCATGGGTGCATGGGTGACAAGTATGTATTTCTCCCCTGTGTGGGAAATTTTCCAAAATTATCCCCACGGCTCGCCGACCCGCCCTTGGGAAAAAAAATTCTCCCTGGGCCCGCAGGCCTGCTCTTGGGAAAAATTTTCACCCCAGGCCCGCCGCCCATAACTCGAAAAATATGAGGAGTTAGGAGGACTTATTTATATCACTTTGGAAAGGTGAGGAAATTTCCTATCTAGTGGAAATGATTTAGGAAAATGTTTAATATGTTAAGTTTGAGAAAAATCAGGTTGAATCTTTAAGCATGTTAGAGAATGGGTATGGCGAGGAATTACCCTCTCGAACCTAATTGAACCTTCTAACCCTAGATTTTGGACCTTATGACCTCTAATAATTGTTAGTAAAAAGTATATTCTAGTGGAGTAGAATTGATCTGGAACTTGTTAGTGAAAACTATTGTCTTGTAACTCCGGTTGTAGACTCTTATCTAGATAAAAAAATTATTTCATAATTTTCCTAACTAATCTTAGGTTGTTATTGGGTCTCAAGTGGGTTGTTTTAGCGGGATTTACAATGACATCGTAGGTTTTGTCATTTAAAATTTTGTGGTTTGAAATTATTTCATAGAAAAATATGGTGAAAGGTTTTCCTTTGATTTAGAAACTAGATAGAGTTTGTGAAGGTTGTATTTTGGGAAGCAACATAGAGAGTACTTTCCAGTTGGAAAATAATAATAAGTGCACCACTTGAAATTGTTCACTCATATTTATGTGGACCGATGCAAACAACTTCTATTGAGGTTATTCATATTTTATGACCTTCATTGATGACTATACAAGGAAGACATGGGTGTACTTTCTCGAGAGACAAATTAGATGCTTTTGATATATTTCAGCAGTTCAAGGATTTAGTGGGA
Source organism: Taxus wallichiana var. yunnanensis (assembly GCA_018340775.1). Classification (NCBI taxonomy): domain Eukaryota; kingdom Viridiplantae; phylum Streptophyta; class Pinopsida; order Cupressales; family Taxaceae; genus Taxus; species Taxus wallichiana. The sequence continues at coordinate 1,422,581 of CM031239.1, forward strand.
AAGGAAAGTAGGTACTACATCAAAGCTATGAGGACAAACAGAGGAGGTGAGTTCGTTTCCAATGCTTTTCTGAATTTTTGCAAATATCATGGTATACACAAGCAATTTACTTCTAGGTATACACCACAATAGAATGGTGTGGCTGAGAGAAATAATATAACCATCATGGAGATGGTAATAAGTATGATGAAGGAAAAGCATCTTTCACACGAGTATTGGGTAGAAGCAGTAGTAACTATTGTTTACATCATAAACAGTGTCCAACAAAAATTGTTCAAAATATAGCTCCTCAACGAGCTTGGACTAAGAGAAAACACAAGTGTTTCTCATTTTAGAGTTTTTCATTGTGTGGCATACACACATGTGCCTGATGAGCTAAGGAAGAAGTTAGACAACAAAGGATAAAAGTGAATATTTGTTGGATATTCAAATAATACAAAAAGCTTACAAGTTGTTCAATCCAGTTACCAGAAAGGTCATAATCAACAGAGATGTACAATTTTTTGAAAATGAGGCATGGGATGGAAGTATTGAGAAAATAGTCATTGTAGAGTAGCAAATATTCCTCATGATGATATGGTAGATGAAAGCATAGAGCAACAAGGTATTGTATCTTCTTTGAATCTTGGACATGCACCACAAGTTGTAGCATAAGCTACACCTCCATCTACATCTAGGAGATCTCCAAGATTTCAGTCATCTTCAACCATGCAGCAGACACCACAAAGAACACTAGAAGCTACTCCTTCAGTACAAAACAATCCATCATCAGATAGCCCTTTGCAGCAAAAAACAAGGAGTCTTAGTGAGATTTATAATGTTGATACAACTAATGCTTTTTCATTTTTTGCATTTTTTCTCAAGGTGAAAAATCCAAAGATACTTTAAAGAGGCTATAGAAAATGAAGTTTGGGTTCAAGCCATGGATGTTGAGATAGACACTTTAGAGAAGAATAATACATGGAAATTGGTAGATCTTTCTAAGGAAGGAGGAAGTGGGTCTATAGGAGTGAAGTGGGTACATAAACATAAAGCAAAGTTAGTTGCACAATGATTATCTAGTCCTATGCTAACATCTTCATGGGGTTTTAGGGAAAGAGATTTATAGAAATGAAACTATACTAGGGATGGTGATGCACCAAATAAAGGGTGTTTCCAAACTTAGGAAGGGTTAATTTGAAGAGGGTGTGTGCACCACAGGTCAACTTCACCTACTACAACTTAGAGAGGGTACATGATACCACAAACTAAGAGACATGCATTCCCTTTGTTAAACTTGATCAAACAGAGAAATATACCAGTTTCCCAGTGAAGAAGGATGAATTCAAGAAGGGTGAACAAACACCATGAATCAACTACATGCAATACTCCACCACTCGATAAGCACAAAACTCAAAGAACCTATGTAATAGAAATGTGAACTTGCACAATGTACCTACAAGCATGAGAAAAGGCACAAAGAAGTATAGAAGGATGAAAGGACCGAGATTAGTCACAAAACACACACTTTTATTGCTTCAATAACATGCACAATGCATCATACATTCAAAAGAGGCAATAGTTGCCATTACAGTCTTGAAGAGGAGGCTTGAAAGTTCTCTCAACACACAAGGACAACTTGCAGAAGAGAGAGGACTCTTGAAAAGCATACACTTGCCTAAGATATCTAACTGTCCAACTTGTCTGACTTATTGGAACCCTTTGAAATGAGCTTCCAACTTACATTTATAGAAGAATATGTGAGAAAGAAGAGGAAAGGTCATAATTACATTCCTAAATTGAAGGCTCATGATGTATTTATTACAGTTAGTTAAACCACCTGAGAAGGTTCCATCATGGGTCATTAATTGCCTGATGACCTAGTCTTCTCAATTAATTAAAAGAATATTTAAATAATAATAATAAATATTATTATTAAAATATTTAAATAAAAATATTAAATTAATTAACATAATGTCGGGACCCCCGTTGACCTGTTTGACTTGAAGAGGAGGGGGTCCATGTGGATAGAGTCTCACACATAACCCAACTCGACGAGTTTCAATCCTCTAACTCAGTGTTGCACTCGATTTTGAACCCCACACAACTCTTTCCTTACCTTGCAATCGAGCTCTGTATCATTTCATGGTCTTAGCTCGAGGATCCAAGCTTTGTTGATATTAATCTTGTTTATGGGCTCGTGAGGTGAGTTTTCCTATCAACACACTAGCCCCTCTTTTATTTGACTTACTTATGTGTGAGCTTCAACATTCCCAGTTTCCATGGCTCATTCCCAAGAGCTCCCTAAATCCCAAATCTTCCCACCAAATTCTATTTCTAACTAGCTCATCCTGCAATTTCGAGCTCATCAAAACTCTCCAAGCTCACTCTTTTCCCGAGCTCCTTGTGAACTTTAAACTTATCTCGACTTGTATGACCGAACTTCTCTTAAGCCTCATCATTTCAAAGTGTTACTTGCAAACATCTCGCCTATTCCTCTACACTTCATGCGAGGTGAACTAAACAAACATGTTCTAATGAGCCCTCGAGTCCTTTTTTCGAGCCATTCCAATGGCTCACCCGATGATACATGTTCGAGTTTGAGCTTGGCTCGACACCCCCCCACTTTCGACTCGGACCATCCATTGTCTTTGTATGCCATAGAGTCAATTAAACAATAAAACTTTTCACTATCAATGCATCCTTTCCATCAAGTGATGCAGCCATGGCTAAAATGTATTGATGAGCTCACTTATGTCCCCTTCCATTATCCATGACAAACTCGGACACCATTAATATCTTCTTCATCATGGCCATCCTGCTTTCTATTATAATAAGCCGAGCTACTCACCATTTTGCATTTCCATCGATCTGACAGTTTCCCACTTCGATTTGATCTTTCCTAGAAATTTTCCTTGGTCCACACATTTGGCATCATAGTTACATAGGTTTTCAGCTCATTCCATCCCTTATAGCTAGTTGTTTAACATTTTCGGCACCCTACATGGATATCCTCTCGAGTCACCAGAGTTTATATAATGCTCTTTGCATGAAATAACTCCCACTAGCTTGGATGACTTCAACGAAGCTCAAAATCCAAGCTTACCGTTTTCTCTCTGATGTATCCATGCAAACCATTTTCTATAAACTCTTCAACCTCACTCACACACTTTATTTTCCAATTGTCTCTATAATGATTCTTCTTGATTCGGACTTGGCATTTAATCCATGAATACTTCACCACAAGATTACTTTTCTTGTCAATTCTGAATGAGATCTTCATTCATTCGCGTGGCTCGGTCATGATTCTTTCCCGCACTAGGCTATCTACCTACTAAAATCTTAAAGTAAGTTAAGCTACCTCCATTCGACTTGTTATGACCGTGCCATTTTTAGGGCTCACATCAACATTACAACTTCAAAGTGTGTGGTCTCAAGCTTCATGAAATGATTCGGCTCTAACCTCCCGGAAGGCTCGATCCTAACACTCTGGTGTGCCATTATGCTCCCTTTTTCTTCGAGCTCATAGCACGAGCTACTCGGATGTCTTTCATGTTACTTTCAAACCGCTCCTACCATATTTATTTTAGTTAAGGCGTGCTTCGATCCATGTCTTTCCACTTATCTCTGCGAGTAAATTTCATGAAGAGTTGATTGAGATTTTTACAAATCAATCCCATTCTCTTTCCTACATGAGTAGTTACTAGATCAACCTGAGCAGGTAATCTTCCACCATGTGGTGTGAGACCAAAATGGACTCTCAAATACACAACCTGATTTCATGATGTTTCCATGCTCCAATGAGTACGCCACGTATTTCTCAAATTGGTTATGATGTTGGGCCCGTGCTCCAACCACCGACTCCTCGAAAGAATCTACATTTGAGCTCACCCACAAATTCACTTTCGATCGACATGACTAAGTTGCCATCTAAATTCTGAAATGAAATCCTTTTTCCATGCATTCAAACTCCAAGTGCCGACTCCCACTCGTCATGTTTCTCGGTCTCATAATTCTACCTCATCCCCTTATAGCTCGTCGAGTCTAGAAAAATTCTCATCACTGAACGCACTAAATGCTCGGTCGAGGAAGGTCTGAACAATGCCAGTCGAAAATATATATACTATATTCACTAACTCTTTGAGCTCCATTATTTGAATACCCTAGCTCGATTCTTCTTTTGCCTTTGCTGTGAGCTTACCATTGTAAAATTATTTTGAGCAAGCCTCCCAGTTTTGCATTAATCAATGAGCCCTGGAATTGTATCAACTTCCAGGCATGTGGTACATAGATTTTGAGATTCTTGGCCTTCATCGACACTTAGCCGACATGTTCTTGATCACTCTACCTTTTAATTTAAATGAGCCCCTCACCTATCTCCATGTCATACTCACTTTTTGCCAAGTCGCGACCACCACGTCAAATCTTATTAAACACTTCAACCATCTCTGCCAAATTATAGAGTTTTCCTGGTAGGTTAACTCATTCCCACGTTCTCTTACTTACCTTCCGAGTGACTCGGGACTACCACGTAGCCGAGTTGACAGGTTATGTGTGGAAAAAGTAGTTTGAATTGCCTTGGTTCAAATGACTTGAATATCCCCGTTCCATGCCAAATCCTCCTTTTTCCAAGTCAAATTTGCATGGTGTTTGTATCAAGAAAGTCTACAGGATATGAGTGGGGATCTCAGACTTATGAATCCATTTTTCCATACATTTCCTTGGCAAGTCAATTCCCAATTTCCACTTCTCGACTTGGTCATACCGCCCCAAATCTCCCATGCATGGAATTCCTTCTTTGACTTGCCATCCATGAAAACCCACTTAGCATTAGGCTTTCCGGATTCCCATTTTAAGAAAATAACTCATGAATACTTTAGTGTAGGGTTGAGGCATTATTTTTCCCACCTAACTAGGCAAAAAAGAGCTGAAAATATCCCATGAGCAGAACTTTCATGTTGGCACTCCATCATAGCACTTCCACTGCCACCATCGATTACCTAGCTTCCATCAGGATGAGTTTTCGACATCACCTTCCCATCAAACTCTTCGCACATGAGCCACAACTGAGCCATTAATGCATTGACTTGGTTGCCAAGATAAAGCGCACGACTTGGTTTTCATAGTGGTGCACATTTAATTTCTAAAATTCATCCATTTCCATACATTTCTACAATGTTTATCCCCATATGGTATATCTTCCCATGCTAAGAACTAGACTACTCGAGACTAGTTGTGCAAATTTCAAAAACTCATCCATTGACATGTCGTGTGTTTATCCCCATATGGCTTTGTCCACCCTCGTGAGATAGAAATTATGTTTTTATCATTTCTCCACCTTGGAAACTATGATTATGGTTTGCCACGGTTTTATCATGCTTGGCAATGATGTTTTCTCAAATTTCCACGTCCTTGGCAAGATGAAACTCGGGGCCCCCTTTGCGCGGAGACCTTGTGTTGGTTTTCCATCAACTGAAACCCACTTGGAAATCATCATGAACTTTTCCCATGTGTGGAAATATCATATTGGTTTGCCACACATTATCTCCATCACGGCTTCAAAGGCCTGAAACTCCCTCTTATCGTGGAAACCTTGTCTTGGTTTGTCATTTCAACATTTACCTTGGAAAACTCATTTGAATATCCCACGTTGAAGACTGACCCGTGAACCTAGACATCATTTGGCCAATTCACCAAGAAGAAACAAAAATATTCCCGAGAGATCCCAAGGCTCCACGACATGGTTTAGCTTGAGCAGGTGCGCTAAACTCACTGACTTCCTTGATAGCTTGTTACATGCCAACTTTGAGTGAGTTGACTTTGCCTAGAAACTATCTTTAATGCATCCACACGAAACGAGTTGCCTTGAATTATCCATCATGCTCGATGAGTCCCATCGATAGGGCTCCATCACGTATCTCTTGTTTATGCAATGATCTCCATTCATTTTATGGCACTCTTGATGCCTTGGCTTGTGTTTGAATCACCCTGCTCTGCAGAACATGTCCTAAAAGAAGCTCACCACATGATCTCCAAAATGAACGAGTCGCTAAGATGAGTCAAATTCCTTATCTCTGCCTTCACTTCCACCTATGGGCTCAAACTTTCCAATTCGTTGAGACTTTATTGATGCCATAGCTCAAACATTGACTCTCCCTATCAAATTTGAGCTCAAGACTCATCTCTTTCAATCCTTGACTAAGCGAGCTTGATCGAATTGGCTTTGAATTCTCCTACGAGTTCACTTATCCGTTGCAATTTGTCACACCGTTATACTTCACAGCTCCTTTTAAGATGTCGGTTTGACTCAATTTTACATTGGTATTCTATGATGCTTATACTATCTTCCTGGATCGATAGAAGTCCTTCCATTACATAATTACAAACCCAAGATTCAATGATGTTGAACTTCCCACATCTACATAATCTCATATCATCTCGGTCAAACAAGATAATTCTCCCAAGTTGTTGGTCGAGCACTTTGTCTAATGGATTAGACTTGGCCTCATGTTAACTTAGCTCTCCCTGACTCGGCCTTCATATCTTTTTGCATCGATCTCTACTGAGATCCTTATAGAGTTCCCTTCATTCATCAATTTTCAACTAGCTATATTTTGCATTAACAAGATCTCGTCAAGCTCTTATAACTGAGAGACTCTACCGAGATGATTTCCGAGATGACTATCAATTTGACACCGGGTTCTCTATCAACTCGACCCCGAACTCTTCACTGAGTTGAGATCAACTGGGTGCCTTTCGATGCTAGGTGATCTCTTATATGCAATTTAGGAATTATTTTTAATTATTTATCTCGATAATGACCGAGGTGGGTTCCTGGGACTATTATTTCATTTTGAACATGATAGGACCCCGTTGTCCAATCTTGCCATGTGTGCAAAATTGGATAACATTTTTGGCGACCTCTCGGGGATGATTTCCTGCTAAGCATGATTCCAGTAGCCTTAAGTCATCCATTGGCATGGAGTCTATGTTGGAATCCTGAAAGTAGTATGATTTTCTTTGACACATCCCGAATCTCCTTGAGCATTTCCAATATCCTCGACCTCCCTGAATGCTAAGCATGAGGTATATTGAATGTTGAATGCTTGACATCTATGGAACACTGCAAAATTTTGAATGAAGTAGATTTTGAAACTCTTATGGAATATTTGAACCTTCCTTCTCCTTGACACCTTCCAATGATGAAACAATGTGTAGAACAACACAAAACACAACAACAAGGAAAGCAAAAAAAACAACACACAACAAATGTGCATAAGCACTTGGAGGAAAACACCTAATTTAACTATACAGGGGTGGAATGCTTCTCAAAAAAAGCTTTGAGATGTATCCCATTCACATGAATGGGTAGTTCTTCTCCATTGAGCCTAGATAGATGGAATGAATTTACCTCTTTGCAACTTGTGATGATGTATGGCCCACTCCAGAGAGAGCGTCAAACTTGGCATGCCTGCCTGGTTTGGCCCTATCTTCATCCCATTTGAGAACTAAATCTCCCTCTTGAAAATGTCTGTCAGACACCTTCTTGTCAAAATATTTCTTAACTTGAGCCTGATGTTGCTCCAAAGTTTTCATAGCCTTGTCTCATACTTCCTCTAATTCTATGAGTTCAACAAACCTTGCTTTGTTAGAGGATCACTCTCTATAACTTCAAGTTGATGAGCTAACTCCAAAGAAGGTAACTCCAATGAGAGCGGGAGTTTTTCCTCTCTTCCATAAACAAGAATGAAAGGAGAATTTTCGATGGCCCTTTTAGGTGTGATCTAATCTACCCATAAGGCGGTCTTAAGTTGTGTATGCCAAGTCCTCTTGTTAGTCTCCATTGTGCACTTAATAATCCTTATGAGGTTTTGTTGCTAGACTCAACCAATCTGTTTCCTTGCGGATAGTAATTGGATGAAGTTTTGAGGTATACCCCATTTTTAACAACCCATTCACTCAATTTCATACCAAGAAAAGCCAATGCGTTGTCTGAAATGACTATAAATGGAACACCGAACCTCATCATTATACCCTCCAAAAAATCCAGAACTACCTTTTCATTGCTCTCTTTTAATGCTACCCTCTTTCCATCGAGTAAAATAGTCTATTGTAGTAAGGACCCACTTATGTCTGTCACTGGATGGAGGATTAATCATTCCGATGAAGTCCAACCCCCATTGAACAAAGGGTTGATCCACTTGAATTAGATGCAGTGGAAGAGCTTCCAACTTCTTACTTACCTGTGAAAAAGGCACATTCCTTACATTTCCTTACCCAGAGATGGGCATCCTTGAATAAATCCAGCCAATAGTAGCTGGCTCACATGATCTTGGTAGCTTGTTGTTCGTGTGGAATAATGTCCTCTAGATAGGCCATTATGAAACTCTTCTAGTATCTTACTTACTTGTTCTGGTCCTACGCACCAAAGGAGAACACCGTTCAAATCTTTTCAAAAGAGAATGCTATCTACCAAAACATATGGGATAGATTGAAGATGGAAAGTTCATCTTTGGTTTTTATCCATGTTTTCTGGATATGCTCTGAGAGAAGAGGAAATTCTTCATTTTGGATAACCAGTCAACTTGATCAACATCCTCATCAGTATTTAGGAGTGTCACGTCCTCATTACCTTTTGATTCCATGTTTGCAGCAAGTTGCTTGACACAAACCCTTACCTCTGACAAGTTTAGTGACTTTGATGTGCACGTCATACTCCATTACCTTCATGATCCATCCAGCATGCTTTTCATTCATTTCTTTGTTTAGCAAAAACTCCTTGACACCTGGATGAGACACCATCAAATGAATCTTGTTGTTGGACAACATGTGCTTGAATTTCTTCAAAGCTTGAATAACCATAAAGACTTGATTTTCAATGAATGAGTATTTGAACTCGTAGTCTTTGAGGGATTGATTGAAGAAAGCAATTGGTTGCTCCATCAGGTTGTTGTTTTGTTGGGTGAGGATCCCTAAAATGCTCTCTTGACCTACAAAAGCATAAAGGATAAAATCTTTGTCAAACCTAGGGTTCACCAACATGGGAGCTTGAGAAATGGCTGTTTTGATGGCTTTGAAGCTTTCTCATCCTTCCTTTGTCCATGAGAATGGCATGTTTTTCTTCAGCATGGTTGTCAGTGGTTTAGCCAATGTCGTGAATTGAGGGATGAATCTCCGCATGAAATTTATGGTTCCCAAAAAACTTTGGAGGCCCTTCCTATGACTTGGGAGAGATAAGGACATAATCGAATGAATCTTGGCTGGATCGATTGATAATCCTTCCACTGAAACAACATGCCCCAACAATTTTCCCTCGTGCACTGTGAAAATACATTTCTTGGGGTTAAGTGAAACCCCAAATTCCCTACACCTTCGGAAAACTTTCCTTAGATGTGTGATGTGATCTTCTACATGCTTAGAGTATACAGTTATATCATCAAGGTAAACCAAAATAATATATCGTTGATTAGTCCCTTAAATGCCATGTCCATGGCTCTTTGGAAAGTAGCCCCAACATTGGACAATCAATGGCATTTTGTTGTAGGCATACGTGCCCCACTTGGTAGTGAAAGCCATTTTGAATTGGTCAGATTCTTGGACTAGGATTTGATTGTAACCCAATATCCATTGAGCAAATAAAATATTTGAGCTCCTGCCACCATTTGAAGGATCTGCTCCATCGATGGAAGAGGATAATGGTCTTTTAATGATGCACGATTCAAATCCCTAAAATCTACACATAACCGGATCTCTCTGTTCTTCTTCCTCACGGGCACCAAATTGGCTACCCATGAGGAATGCTTGATGGGAAAAATTATACAGGCCTCGATGAGCTTGGTTAGCTCCTTTCTCATTAGTGGCTCAATTTTGGGATTAATTGGTCTCTATTTTTAACGAACTAGCTTAGCATTAGGATCCAGTTCGATGGTATGTTGTGCTAGACTTGGATCAAAACCACACAGATCTTTATAGCTCCATGCAAAGATGTCATGATACTCTTGAAAAGTTTGATGAAAGCTTCTTTCTCCTCAGAAGTACACACTTTTCCGATCTTAAGAAACTTTGCATTTGATACTTCGACTTCCTCAAAATATTCTTCTTTGACCACCATGTTAGGGCTTTGTCTTTTGGCTTGGTCATCTAAATTGAAAATGGATTCCAAAGTGACTAAACCTTTTGGTAACTTGTTTCTTTTCAATTGGATAATTTTCTCACCATATGACTCTTAATCTTATCTTGATTTTTTGCAGCAAACTCCACCTCTTCTTGTAGGAAGAGGACAATTTGTTTATCACTATCGAACACTTGCCAACTACTCACATTATCAGGGACTACCAGTCAAACCACCATTTTAACAAATTACTGCCCTTCTTTTATGATATCAACTTGGTATGTTGTATTGCGAACCAATTGTAGCAAGCCTATCCGCATCTTGATTTTGATCTCTAGGAACTACATGGATCCCAAAAGCTTTGAAATCTTCAATCAGGTCCCAGACTTGGTTCTTGTATGATCTTAAAAGATCATTTTTGGATGCACTACGTGCCAAAACTTGATGAAAACTAACTCACTATCTCCAAAAATAGTCATGGCTTTGATTCCCTTCCTTTGGGCTAGTTAAATTCCTTGCACAAGAGCCTCGTATTCAACAACATTATTAGTACAACTAAATTGCAATCCGGAAAGATGAGAAGTACTTATCTCCCTCTGAGAAATTAACATAACACCAACACCGGATCCATTCTTACTTCTTGAGCCATCGAAGAACAATTGCCACAGTCCTTTAGAATCACTTGGTGTTTTGACAAGTTGTGGTATGATCATATCTTCTTCATGGATACAATAGGTACCTAATCTTGTTTCTTCCAAGACCAGCAAACCAACTTCTTCTTCTGCCAATACATCAGCATAGGGATCATACTAGATGATCTCTACTTACTTCATCTAGCAAAGTATCAGGGACTTCTTCAACAAGGGTGGTTGGTTCATGATCGACATCTTCCTCTTCTAGATCTTCGATGGTGTAATTTCCATTTATGGGACTAGCAGTGTAGGGTTCTACATGATTATGGCAGATTGGTTCTACCCTTATAGTTACTTTGGTTCCGTATCGAGTCCTGAGAATCATATGCGACCAATCGGCCGATAGGTAACCACCCATCTTGGTGGTGAAATCCCGTGATAGGCAGATGGCAAAGAGGGAGGGAGATCAATGACCGATATGTCTTGGGTGAATGAAAAACTTGGGCATGCATGGATGGTAAATTGAAGTCCTTTGATAACCCCAATAGTCTTAACAAATGTGCCATCCAGCTGAACAACCCCTCTTGTAACTGGCGCATATTGTATGCCTAGTACATCTGTAATTTGTTTAGGCATGACAGAGCTACTGGCACTAGAATCGATCATGCAATTATGTACCAGGTGGTCACCAATGATCAAGGAAATGTAGAATGGTGGTTTGTTTTCCGTAGGAATAATTTTCCCTTCCATTGACACAAACTTGTAGCAGTTGTCACTCCATGGCTTGGTGATCCGTTGGTTGTACCAAAACTGTTCAGAGCTTCTCGCAACAGGTTTCTTTGAGAAGGGATCGAGAGTGCATCCCACATGGTAATGCTCAGATTGGTTTTCTTCATTTGTTCTACTATGCTGAAGGGAATCACTCCTACTTTGATGACACTTTTTTGGGCATTGGGGTCCTCCTTTGGAAAATGTTTTTGGGTACCGTGATGCCTGGAGAACCATCTTTCCCTGCGGCGTGGCTAGCTAGGTGTTTCTGGTGATTTCTTTCCACATTTTTATCAACTGCCATTTGTAACCTAGGTTGAGAAGTGGATGCTTGATCAGCTTCGGGAGGTTGAGGCTCCATTTCTCTCTTCTTGGAACGAGTGTTTTCTGCCACTTGATGAGGAATTTGTATTCAACCCACAAAAATCTTCTGCTTTCCAGTTTAGCAAAGTGGATTCTTCAGTGCAGTTCCCGTGGTTGATCTCGCTTGCTTCTTGCGTGGATGAATTTTTTTGTTAACTCAAGGGTAGATACACTTTGAACCATAAGGGCTTACTAAGAACTCCATTGGGACAAATTTTTGATTGTGGGGTTGAGAGAAAGGATAGACCATTCGTAGTCTTGAACTAGATTATTCTCGAATAGTACTATGGCTCTAGATGAGCTAGTGCAAGAAGAGGGTTCCAAAGTTCAAGGGCCTGACATTTGTAACTTGACTTGTAGTTTGATTTTGAGGCTAATTGTTTCCTTGAAAAGGAGGATGGTTAGCCTGATACTACTAATTTTGTGGCTGATATGGATGATTGTATTGAAATTGTTGCCTTTTGAGTGCAACGAGCTCATTTCCAAAATTTTGCAGTAGTGACTTGACTTCAAATAGGTCATTTGAAGAGGTAGGGAAGATTGAGATGGTTGCTTGGAGTCTACTAGAATAGGAGCAATGATAGGCTAATGATTCATAAGATCTGGAGAAAAGGGCATTGGTGGTCGTGGAGCTATCTTTCCATCCTGAATCAAAGAATTCTTTGCACTTATGGAAACTTCGTAAGCATCAGGAAGTGTAGTCCCTCCCATGGACTGGATCATAATTGCTACATCACTATTTAAGGCTCGAAAATAGTACAAGAATGCATTATGTGTAGAAGGCTTTACAAGTGCTGGAATCCTATTCCAAGTCCTATGGAATCGGAAGTTGAAATCACTCATGTATTCTTGGGAAGCTCTCTTCATGGTAGTGAGTTGTTCCAAAAGTGATAGGTGATCACTTTTGTCTTCGAACTATTTACATAGCTTTTCTCCCAACTCATCCCAAGTGGTTATAGTGCCAACACCTAACCCACAAAACCATTGAAGTGCTTTTCCCTTGAAAGAGGTAGCAAGAAGTCTAACTACAATGTTGTCTTCTATGATATTATGTACTACGCAGATGTTGGCTACATCAAAGATATGCTCCACTGGAGTAACGTGAGTTTCCCCATGTAGAAGGGTAAACTTTTGAGTGCCGCAATAGGTATCGGGTCACGTTGAGCCAACATAAGAGGACTGCTTGCATTGAAAGGGGGAAAACTTGGTTCCTCGCCATAGCAATGAAAGGTTGATTGTTCCTGGGTGGAGGAAACCTTCCGTAAGGAGGATTCGAATGACCCCTACTAGGTAAATCTGCAATTGGGGATGTGGAAATGCCTCTTCTTCTTCTCTTTGGAGGAGACAAGGAAAGTTTGATATGTTGATAATTTCCTTTCTTTGAAGAAGCTCTTGTCTGAATTCTTTGCATAAGTTACCACGTACTAAGATTTGGAATCCAGAGATATAGAGTCACCAAGTACTTTGACTTGTGTAAGTGAGAAGAGAAGTACCAACTCTATCCCACCGAGTGTGCCAAAAACTATTGTCGCCAAATCACTGCACCCTCCGAATGGCAAGATGTGAATAGGATGTTCGGTGTGATTGGGACACATGGGATCACCTCTTAAGCTGTGGGACTTGGGCTCGAAGTGAACCTCCGAGAAGGCCGCTTCCTCTTCCTAAACTAATTGTTGTACTACTCCTAGTGTAATAAAATGATTATCTAGTCCTATGCTAACATCTTCATGGGGTTTTAGGGAAAGAGATTTACATAAATGAAACTATACTAGGGATGGTGATGCACCAAATAAAGGGTGTTTCTAGACTTAGGAAGGGTTAATTTGAAGAGGGTGTGTGCACCACAAGTCAACTTCACCTACTACAACTTAGAGAGGGTATAGGATACCAAAACTAAGAGACATGCATTCCCTTTGTTAAACTTGATCAAACAGAAATATACCAGTTTCCCAGTGAAGAAGGATGAATTCAAAAGGGTGAACAAACACCATAACTCAACTACATGCAATACTCCACCACTCGATAAGCACAAAACTCCAAGAACTTGTAATAGAAATGTGAACTTGCATAGTGTACCTGCAAGCATGAGAAAAGGCACAAAGAAGTATAGAAGGATGAAAGGACCGAGATTAGTCACAAAACACACACTTTTATTGCTTCAATAACATGCACAATGCATCATACATTCAGAAGAGGCAATAGTTTCCATTACAATCTTGAAGAGGAGGCTTGAAAGTTCTCTCAACACACAAGGACAACTTGCATAAGAGAGAGGACTCTTGAAAAGCATACACTTGCCTAAGATATCTAACTATCTAACTTGTCTAACCTATTAGAACCCTTTGAAATGAGCTTCCAACTTACATTTATAGAAGAATATGTGAGAAAGAAGAGGAAAGGTCATAATTACATTCCTAAATTGAAGGCTCATGATGTATTTATTACATTTAGTTGAACCACCTGAGAAGGTTCCATCATGGGTCATTAATTACCTCATGACCTAGTCTTCTCAATTAATTAAAAGAATATTTAAATAATAATAATAAATATTATTATTAAAATATTTAAATAAAAATATTAAATTAATTAACATAATGTCAAGACCCCACGTTGACCCATTTGACTTGAAGAGGAGGGGGTCCATGTGGATAGAGTCTCGCACATAGCCCAACTCAAAAGTTTCGAATCCTCTAACTCGGTGTTACACTCAATTTTGAACCCCACACTAACTCTTTCCTTCCTTGGCAATCGAGCTCTATCATTTCATGGTCTTAGCTTGAGGATCCGAGCTTTGTTGATATTCATCTTGTCTATGGGCTCGAGGTGAGTTTTCCTATCACACACACCAGCCCCTCTTTTCTGTTGACTTACTTATGTGTGAGCTTCAACATTCCTAGTTGCCACGGCTCATTTCCAAGAGCTCCCCATAAATCTGAAATCTTCCCACCAAATTCTATTTCTAACTAGCTCATCCTGCAAGTTCGAGCTCATCAAAACTCTCCCAAGATCACTCTTTTCGCGAGCTCCTATGAACTTTAAACCTATCTCGACTTGTATGACCACCAACTTCTCTTAAGCCTCATCATTTTGGTGTTACTGCAGAACATCTCGCCCATGTTCCTCTACACTCCATGCGAGGTGAACTAAAACAAACATGTTCTGATGAGCCCTCAAGTCCTTTTGCTGAGCCATTCCAATGGCTCACCTGATGATACATGTTCAGAGTTTGAGCTTGGCTTGACACCCCCACTTTTGACTCGGACCA
Source organism: Taxus wallichiana var. yunnanensis (assembly GCA_018340775.1). Taxonomy (NCBI): domain Eukaryota; kingdom Viridiplantae; phylum Streptophyta; class Pinopsida; order Cupressales; family Taxaceae; genus Taxus; species Taxus wallichiana. The sequence goes on from CM031239.1 coordinate 1,437,699, forward strand.
TCCATTTTCTTCGTATGCCACAGAGTCAATTCAACGATACAACTTGTCACTATCAATGCATCCTTTCCATCAAGTGATGCAACCATGGCTAAAATGTATTGATGAGCTCGCTTATGTCCCCTTCCATTATCCATGAGAAACTCAGACACCATTAATATCTTCTTCATCGTGACCATCCTGGGCTTTCTGTTATACCAAGCCGAGCTACTCGCCATTTTGCATTTCCATCGATCTAATAATTGCCCACTTCGATTTGATCTTTCCTAGACATTTTCCTTGGTCCCCACGTTTGGCATCATAGTTACACAGGTTTGCAGCTCATTCCATCCCTTATAGCTAGTTGTTTAACATTTCCAGCACCCTGCATGGATATCCTCTCAGTCGCCGAGTTTCTATAATGCTCTTTGCATGAAATCACTCCCACTAGCTTGGATGACTACAAAGAAAGCTCAAAATCCGAGCTTACCGTTTTCTGTGATGTATCCATGCAAACCATTTTCTATAAACTCTTCAACCTCACTCGCACACTTTATTTTCCAATTGGCTCTGCAATGATTCTTCTTGATTCAGACTTGGCATTTAATCCATGAATACTTCACCACAAGATTAGTTTTCTTGTCAATTCCTGAATGAGATCTTCATTCAGCATTGGCTTGGTCATGATTCTTTCCTGCACTAGGCTATTTTCCTACTAAACTCTTAAAGCAAGTTAAGCCTACCTCCATTCGACTTGCTATGACTGCACCATTTTAAGGGCTCACATCACGTTACAACTCAGTGTGTGGTCTCAAGCTTCATGAATCGATTCGGCTCTAACCTCCCAGGAAGGCTCGATCCTAACACTCTGTCATGCCATTGTGCTCCCTTTCTCTTTGAGCTCATAGTCACGAGCTACTCAGACGTCTTTTGTGCTACTTTCAAACTGCTCCTACCATATTTCTTTTAGTTAAGTGTGCTTTGATCCATGTCTTTCCACTTATCTCTGCATGAGTAAATTTCATGAAGAGTTGATTGAGATTTTTACAAATCAATCCCATTCTCTTTCCTACGTGAGTAGTTACTAGATCAACCTGAGCAGGTAATCTTCCACCATGTGGTGTGACGTGAGACTCTCAAAAATACGAAATGGACTCTTAAATTGTATTTCTCAAATTATGATGTTGGACACGTGCTCCAACCACCGACTCCTCACAACGAATCTACCAGCTGAGCTCACCCACAAATTTACTTCGATCGACATGACTGAGTTTCCATCTAAATTCTGAAACGAACTCCCTTTTCCATGCATTCAAACTCCAAGTGCCGACTCCCACTCGTCATGTTTCTCGGTCTCGTAACGCTACCTCAACCTACCTTATAGCTCGTCGAGTCTAGAAAAAGTCTCGTCGCCTGTGCATCGAATGCTCAGCCGAGAAGGTCTGAACAATGCTAGCGAAAATATATATACCGTATTCATTAACTCTTTGACCTCCATTCTTTGAATACCCTGGCCCGGCATTCTTATCATGGAAACCTTGTCTTGGTTTGTCATTTCAACATTTACCCTGGAAAACTCATTTGAATATCCCACATTGAAGATTGACCCACGGACCCTGGATATCATTTGGCCAACTTGACCAGTAAGAAACAAAAATATTCCTGAGAGATCCAAGGGCTCCACGACATGGTTTAGCTTGAGCAAGTGCACTAAACTCACTAACTTCCTTGATAGCTTGTCACATGCCAACTTTGAGTGAGTTGAATTTGCCTAGAAACCGTCTTTAATGCATCCACACGAAACGAGTTGCCTTGAATTATCCATCATGCTTGATGAGTCCCATCGATAGGGCTCCATCACATATCTCTATTTACGCAACGATCTCCATTCATTTTATGGCACTCTTGATGCCTTGGCTTGTGTTTGAATCCACCACTCGGCTCTGCGAACATGGCCTAAAATAAGCTCACCACATGATCTCCAAAATGAACGAGTCACTAAGATGAGTCAAATTCCTTATCTCTGCCTTCACTTCCACCTATGGCTCGAACCTTTCCAATTCGTTGAGACTTTATTGATGCCATAGCTCAAACTTTGACTCTCCCTATCAAATTTGAGCTCAAGACTCATCTTTTTCAATCTTCGACTAAGTGAGATTGATTGATTTGTCTTTGAATTCTCCTACGAGTTCACTTATCTCGTTGTAATTTGTCACTCCGTTATACTTCACAAAGTGCCTTTAAAGATGTCAATTTTACTCAATTTTACATTGGTATTCTATGATGCTTATACTATCTTCCCGGATCGATCAAGTCCTTCCATTACGTAATTACAAACCCAAGATTCAATGATGTTGAACTTCCCACATTTGTATAATCTCATATCATCTCGATCAAACAAGATAATTCTCCCAAGTTGTTGGTCGAGCTCTGTTTGATGGATTAGACTTGGCCTCATGTTAACTTAGCTCTCCCTAACTCGGCCTTCATATCTTTTTGCATCGATCTCTACCGAGATCCTTATAGAGTTCCCTTCATTCGTCAATTTTCAACAAGCTATATTTTGCATTAACAAGATCTTGTTGAGCTCTTATAATTGAGAGACTCTACCGAGATGATTTCCGAGATGACTATCAATTTGACACCGGGTTCTCTATCAACTTGACCTGAACTCTTCACTGAGTTGAGATCAAATGGGTGCCTTTCGATGCTAGGTGATCTCTTATATGCAATTTAGGAATTATTTTTAATTATTGTATCTTGATAATAACCGGAGGTGGGTTCCTGGACTATTATTTCATTTTGAACATGATAGGACCCCATTGTCCAATCTTTCCATGTGTACAAAATTGGATAACAGGGGTTTTCACCACAATATGGAGTATATTACAACAAGAGGTTTGCACCTGAAGCATCTTTGGACAGGGTAAGAATGGTTTTAGCAATTGCAGCTCAAAACAAATGGCCTATTTATCAGATGGATGTAAAATCATCATTATTGAATGGTTTTCTATAAGAAGAAGTTTATGTGAATCAGCCACAAGGTTATGAGATTGAAGGTCATGAACGAAAGGTATACGAGGTTTAAAAAAATTCTCTATAGTCTCAAGCAAGCACATAGAGTTTTGTATAGCATGATTGATTATTTTTTGATACATAATGGTTTCATTGGGAGTAGTAGTGACCCTAACTTATACATCAAGATCAATGAGAAAGGTAAAATTTTGATTGTTTGTTTATATGTGGATCATTTAGTCATCACCATAAATCTATCTATAGATTCATTCAAATCATCTATGAAGAAAGAATTTGAGATGACAAATTTAGGCCTCATGCACTATTTTTTTGGCATTAAAGTTCAACAATCAGAAGCTGTAGTTTTTATTTCAAAAACAAGGTATGCTAATGATGTTTCAAAGATATTTAACATGTTGAATTGAAAGCTAGTACCAACACCTATTGAATAGGTTTGAAGTTAAGAAAAGATGATAACAAATCATTTGTAGATCCTCGAAGGCTACTTGGAAGTCACATGTATTTGATCGCCACAAGGTCAGTATATTATGTATGGCGTGAGCCTCATCTCAAGGTTCATGGAATATCCAAAAGATTCACATTGGCAACTTGGAAAAAATATTTTAGGGTATGTATCTGAACTAAGAATCATGGAATTATGTATTCAACATCAAATGAGTTCAAATTCATAGGTTACATAGATAGTGACAGAGCTGTAAGTATAGATGGTAGAAAAATGCATCATCGCTATGCTTTTCACTTTGGAACAAGTGTAGTTTCATGGGCATCGAAGAAGTATCCCATAGTCACATTATATTCAGTAGAAGTAGAGTATGTAGCAGAAACAGGAGCAGCATGTCAGGTTGTTTGGATGAGAAGAGTGTTGAAAGATTTGAGGCAGAATCAAGAGGATGCTACAAAATATTTTGTGACAATAATTTAGCAATAACATTGTCTAAAAATCATGTTTTTCACAAGAGGAGCAAGCACATAGACATGAGGTATCACTTCATCAGGGATTTGGTTAACAATAAGGAAATTTGTCTTGAATTTTGCAGATCCGAAGATTAGTTTGTTGATATCTTTACAAAAGCTTTGGGAAATGAAGTTTTTGAGTATTTGAGAAGTTGTTTGGGAGTTTTTGATCAGGAATATGTCAGATCTGGAAGTGCACACTCAACTCTAGAAAAATAAAAGCTTGAAGGTCAAAATTAAGGGGAGTGTAGAAAAAGAGTAATTTTTGCCTAGAAAGCAAAAAGATATTTTTTTAGATGCTTTTATTTTTTAGTTTAGTTTTAGATATTCTTAAGTTTAGAAAAAGCTAATGAAGAAAATAAATCAAAATATTTGTATTGCATAAAAGCATGTGTTTTTTAGTTTTATTTGTAAGAGTTGGATGTTTTATTGTTAGATTAAGCCATCTATTTATTAGAGGCAATTTTAAATGTATATATATCAAACACATTCAAAGAGATTGTATTGAGCCAAACCTCTGGAACTAGAAGAAGAAATATATGCACATAAGTGTTGATCGAGTTTGCAATAATAAGTTTTATTTACAATTATTTATTTTATTTCTATTAGTTGTTATATTATATGCCTAATTTCTACATCGACCACTCTAATGCTATGTGTAGCATTCATTTTTAAATATTGACATCTAAGGGTTTTTGTGTTATTAATGCCTTTTATATCCTACCTCTTTTTTCTTTTGTATTAAAAACAAGACTCTAATATTTTATCTTTCCTTTTCCACGTTAGTGTTCAAAAAGACCTGATACTCTTGTTTCTCACAAATTACTGGTTGTAATTACATTTCGAAAAGATAAAATGGGCAATCTTTGCAAAAATTAGTAAAAAATATTTTGGGCTTGTGTGGGAAAAATTACCATGTTATTGATTTACCTAGCCCCATTGTGGAAGCCAGCTGGTATAGAAGCATTCGTACCATTGCTTTATCTTCATAAAATTTATCATCCTCATGACCATCATTGATTTTTTAATATGACACCCACGATAATCCTATCTAAATATATAATGGTCTCAATATAGGTCACCATATTGTATGTTTAAGCCTTCCTAACAACTACCACTTTTGTGTTAGGCATTTCTTAACTATTCTTCGCCCCATGTAAGATTCAATTCGATAGGAAATTTTATGGCCTCGCTTCATAATCCCTTTATCTTTACATTAGGTGTGTTGTTTTTTTAATTTATGTTTGATGATTGGAAAATTTTTTGTAATTTGTGAGAATTAGCTAATATGTATGGTCAAATCGTTTGAGCTTTGGAATATTTTTCCGATCATGCTTTTGAATTTTTATGAGCTTGTTGTTTTATGTTAAAATATTTTAATTTCAATACAAAGTTCACAAGTATTTTCAAACAAAAATGAGAGATTATACAATGCATAATCATAACTTTTCAAATTATCAAATTGGAATTTATCAATATTCAAAAATATAACCATACAACATGTCCTCAAATCCAAGATTACTCGACGATATTACAATTAAGTACATCATTTTTACTAAGGCCAATAACATCATAAGATAAATTCCCCAAGCTAATGACGTCTTTATCAAACTAGAATTCCAAGCAAGAATAGAACACGGAAGCCATGATAAACTAATATATCCCTCTTTTTTCCATGGATTTCTCCTCATCAACTTGAACCACTTGCCTATGGATGTAGGATTTAGTACACGATCTCAAGGAAATTTCTGATAATTCCAAAAGAATCAACTACACACATTTTTGTGCTTAGATCAAAGATCTCTCTAGTTTTTATATACTTGATTTGATGATAAAAATGTTAAAACTAAGTAACACCGACAAAAACTTACTACTTATACAAACTGGACATCCTGAAAAAAAATTCTTACTAAAATTAGAAATGGAAAGTTTACTAATCTTGGGACATTCACATACCCATGACCGTAGTATGATCTTCAAGTAATCTATATATCGATATGGTCACTTGTTGGTTAGTTCATTGCATTAATGAACTAACCAACTAGACGTCACTTTATCACATCCACCTTCTCATGCACCACCTACCTTAGCATGCCCACCATTCACTTGCATGTTCTTCATGAATGGTTCATATTGGGAACACATTCCATTTGACCCTACATGTGATGTCACTATATGTACACATGAGTTATTGGCTCACTTAGGATTTACTTTTGAGGACCTCCACCCTACACCGTATGCTCCTCATCTTTATTATGGGTATGTCATCATCACTTCCACCTATGGTCTTCGCATCTTTTATCTCATGATATTTCTCACATGCAGCCATCGATCTTCACCACTCACACTAGGGGAATCTTGGCTTACTTATATTGGAGGAACATTAGATCCTCGTCATAGAGACATTTCATATCCTATGTGCTTTCATCTTGGTTTCATTTGCAGAATAGCTCATTTCTAGGTTATACAGAGAACATGAATCGTTGGTATGCACAAGGTTTCCCTTTACCTCCATTTAGTGATGAGGAATATGATATGGGCATGTATAACTTAAGCCTCTATGGCTCACTGCGCGTTAACTAGAAAATGATGCTTATCAAGTTACTAATGATTCCCATTTGATTATGACTAGGAGGATGAAGATATTATTGATGACTTCACATGATATTATTATAAACATTTAGTGGGTATGGTGTTCTATTTCCTTCCCATCTCATCTTACCATATTTATCATCATTATATTTCACATTCTTACACATCTATATCCTCACATTAGGAATAATCATAATGCATTCTCGTGGAATTACCCGATGACACACTCTGGTGTTATGGTTCACACTTATTTGTTGAAGGATTATGCAACATGAACCTCACACACTGCACATCAATACCAAACATATCAATATACATACTACCTTTTACATTTCATCACACCTTTTCATATTACACACTGATCATTTACGCACTTTACACATTACATACACTCATCATACATATTTCTAGTCTGCAGACCTTTCATTACATTTCTCGCATAGGTATCTTCATCATAATATATATTTATAATGTATGTATTTAATTTATAAACATATTCCTTATATATTATGTCTCCTAATAGTTGTCATCACATTTACATATTGGGTTTGGAACTCATATACACCATTATCTACACATCTTGAATATTCCATTTACATACCACACATATTATACCACGCACTTTCACACATATCCTACATATTATACTAATCTTCATCATCTAGGATTCTAGTATTACATTCACACCTTACATGATTTATGTGTCTAGCATTACATTCTACATACTATACGCTCTTAGGCATACTACACCCATGACACATTACATGGCATTACTCTACATCACACATAGTTATACGTTTTATCCACCTTACATTTTATGCATCCCGCATATCTTCCATTTCCATTTACATATAGAATATTTACACATTCCACTCAAAGCATATGGTTAGCTACATTGTCTTCTTTGTGCTACACTCACTACCCTATGAATAAATTTAATTCCTCATTCTATACTTGAATACTAATGGTTTACAAACCAAATGGACCTTACATTGATCACACATGTATCATATGACCTTTCATCATGTGACATTACGTTGTTAATAACATACACTTTAGGCTAAATCGTGGCCTATTCTATCATTCAATACTAGTGGTTTACACCTTAGGTTACATCACCACTCCCTTATTACTCATCTCATATTGACATATTCTCTAGGCTAAATCATCACCTATTATATCATTTTTGTGGTCTACATATTAGGTTACATCACCACACCCTCCTTTCATTTTTTAGTGCTATATGCTTAGGGCTAAATACTCACTCCTCCATTCATCTTATAGTAATATACCCTTAGACTAAATCATCACTTATACTTTTATTTTTGTTATATACACTTGGCTATAGGGTTCACACACACATCATCACTAGGTTACATCTTACCACTACGCCCATACACATTCATCACAACACGTTAGACACAACACATACTACCCAACCATTTCCTAATGATGTAATATTATTTACAGTTCATTCTTGACTACTAAGGGGAAAATAAAATGAACCTAATTGCATACATTTCCATCCACTCAAGGAGCACGCAGATCCTATCACTCCATTTTTCATTCCATTGTATCCATCCACAATATACTGCATATTATGGTTGCTTATACTCTTGCTTATTTTTGTTGTTCATGGTCACCTTATTACACATGCTAGTTTGATTAGTTGTATGTCATTTATCCATATCATCCACACATGCTCATTAACTCCTTTTTATAGTTGTGATAACAGATACAAGTCTTTTACATGTGGCATGGATGTTTGTTTTCTACCCTTCCTACCCTATGCGTTGGGGGCATTCATACATTCATCTCGTACATGTGTTATTGTTTCATTTTGTACTTATCACTTTACATTACTTGATTATATATGCTTATTACATACTAGTTATATTTCTAACATGCTAATTGGTGCTTCATGTGTAGTATTTGTTATATAGGGATATTTACTTTCCATAATTGTTTGATTCCATGGCCTATTAATGTCTACCATTTTTTGTTATTTTTGCGGGCCTTTCCCATGTTTGGTGTGCACACTTGTATTTTTCTTGAAAACATGATGGCCTTACGTGTCTTGTGACATCATGAGTGATGTCCCATGTTTTTAGCCCAATTTTTGTGGCTTACTTTTCTTCATTTGTGTTTACTTTGATTATTATTTTACACATTGTTTGTGTAGCTTATAGATTTTTTTCTATATGCATGCGTGTTTTCACTTGTCTTTAGCTAGCCTTATTTTTGTGTGTGCCTTGGTTTATGTTATCCAATTTTTCACCCTTGAAAATTTGAATAATCGGAATAAGGTGTGGAATGAGGATCGAGGAAAAGTTGTGGATGCTTTGAGTAGTGAAGAAGACACAGATCATGGATAAGAATGAAATGCCACCAAAATCTATCAAGTCACAATATAATAAATTTCAAAATTCGTGGATAAAGGAAAAACATAAAGCCGCGAGGTGAAGAAAAATAATTCCATGGAGGTTAACACAAAGCCATGCCACATTGGAAGCTATGGGATAAAACACAAGGGATGGTAGAACCGTGTAAATGAAGAAGATGAAGTCGTGGAGGAGAAAACTACATAGGATAGAAATGAGAAAGCCACATATCAAAGTAAAATGACAAGTGTTCCATGAGATACTAAATTTTCCATATCTTTTGACCTAGTACTTCGATTTTCAAAAAAATGGTGACTAACGCTTTACGGGTCCCAAATATTTTACTTGTTATCTGCAATGTATTTCACCTTCTCCCATGAGAGTAAGAAATTTTTCATCCCTTATGAAATTGTAGATACCAAAAATTTACATCCCTCAACTCAAACACATTCACGACCCGAAAAGTGACACGTTTACGAAACTTCACCATTTTGATCATATTTTGATTGATTTATTTCACATATCCCTATAGGTATACATTAATTAATTAATTAATTAAATTAATTTTTATCCCCTCACACATCACTACAACACCTCACAAACCATTTAACCGTATCTAAAACCACCTTCCTAAAAATCACTAGCCTATTCCTAACTATCTTACCCTCCAAAATCACTAACTAACTTAACCTTCTTATAAATCTAAACCTCCTCATCCAAAAAAATAGTTAGAGATTTTTACCTACTCCCCCATCCTAACTACTTAAAAATCCATCATATCTAGTTTGAAAAGGAATAAAATCACCCATTCAACTAATTTAGTTGGGATTTTCTGCAATCTCTCGCAATTTACCCGATCGTTGGAGATCTATAAATAGGTGTGTTTAGACCTCCTTTGGGAGAAGAATTCTCACGTCTTTGCGAGTGAATTTTTCCTCACTTCCAATGTATTAGAG